>DWJZ01000224.1:0-38146 GCA_018249125.1 Asbolis capucinus
GTAGGGAAAGAAGTATTAATTTTTGTAGGATGGTTATAAAACTTACCTTGTATTAATCATATAACTTGTATTTCTTAGTTTCATTGCCTGACTTCTTCAACTTTTTATATTTTAATAAATACATCTTGTGAGTACCTATTAAATAATGAAATGAACATTATGGATGGATAGGTGCGAGGAGTGCGGTCGTCGTTTCTTTTGGGCGTCAGGGTTACGTGCACACGGCCGCGCGCACCGCACACGGCGGCCGCGCGCTGCGCTCGCGTGCCCGTGGCCCGGCTGCGGCCGCGTTTTCCGCCAGCCCTGCCGCCTGCGTGAACACTCGCGCGCCCACACCGGAGACAAGCCGTACCCTTGCAGATACCCGGTCAGTTGACGTTGTTTTACCTTTGTTCAGTGTGTCGTAATGGATGAATATAAATTACATAACAATCCATTAATTTTAAAGTTTTTTTTTTATATAATGTAATTGCATGTTAGAAGTTAATTGTCAGATTGTCACCACCTTCAATAACGACATATTTAAACTTAAGTATTCTCTGTAATGGTCTAGGAACTATAAGGAACAGATTTATCTGGCTGACTTAACTGGCTACTCCTCGATGTGATGATTATATTCTGCTCTAAAATAAACATAACTGTGTAGAACTGCGGCTGGTCGTTCCGTACCGCGAGCAAGTTGATGCGGCACGCGCGGCGGCACACGGGTGAGCGGCGTCATGCGTGTGCGGCGTGCGGCCGCGCGTTTCTGCGGCGCGAGCACCTGCGGGATCATGCGCGGCGCCACGCCGCAGCACGCCCACCCCGCGCCCCCCGCGCGCCGCGACACACCCGTCGCGAGAGAACTTGCACGCACCACGGTGAGATTCACATCTATGATTCCTAGGCTGTCAGGAACTTTGATTTTTAAATCTTTGGACAACTCACACACGGCCATCTGTCCCCAAACTAAGCATTAGCTTGTACTATAGTGATGAGATAACTGATAAACATACATATAAATTTTTGAAAATATACTTATATAAATATTTTTACACCCAGAGAACCACAGAAAAAACATTCCTGTTCATCACAGAAAAGTTTACCCTGGGTGGAATTCAAATCCACGACCTTCGGCTTAGCAGTCAGGTTCGCTAACTACTAGACCAACCGTTCAGGTTTTTAAATCAGAGGTTCCCACACTTTGTCCTTACACATCACTTTCAAGTTCCACCATCTATGATTCTGGTGACAGTCAGGGACTATGTCGCTGTAGAGCACAGGATCCCTAAACTTTTTTCTTATGTCATATACAAGAATATATAGTACGTATGTGTGATCCAAACTGTGACTGTGATCGTGACTGCCCGATGGGCGCCTTGATGCCCGGAAAATTACATACAATGGAAATTGATGATTAATGACGTGTCCAGACTATAGATTTGAGGAGACTTGGTTTCTATTTTGGGTCATGGAAAATGTATGTAACCATAGACATGAATCATAATAGACGCCGCATCTACCTCATTCCGTTTGAAAACCAAGCTTGCCACTTTTTTCTGATATTTGAGACGTCAAGAGCACAATTTAGAGAAGGAAATACTCAACTTGAACTCGCGCCTCGCCCCACTCCACCTCGCACGAATGACGTGAATCGATGTATCGACAACCTGTGCATCGATAGCCTGTATACCAATTAGCTACTTCCTATTATATTGCAATAAAAAATAAACAAGCATCTTTATCTATCTAAAAAGATGATCGATTGAATGACATTTCTAATAATCTATCTGTAAGTACTATAACAAAACTCACAGGGCATTTTTCTGTACATTGAGTATTTTTCCAAAAACTTTTTAAGGGTGCACTCTAATAACGAGATAGAACACGAAACATTTTTTGGAATCCTTGTGTTTCTGTCCGTCTGAATGTGCATCATGTAAAATCCCGTAAATAGATTTTGATAAAATTTGGAATAGTTATTATTTATATCCCGGATTAAAATTTAAGATTTTTAATATCCCGATTGATAGCATGATTTACTTAGGATAAAGGATGATAGTTTATGTTGACGCTTCTTATTTATAGTAATATACGTCTTTCGGAGTTTCTTGATATTTTGTAATGAACAGAAAAAAAGGCCAAATAATGTGTATATTTTAAAATTTTCAATACAAGCTCCTGGGTTAATGTGTTACGTTGAATTTGAAAATGACATATTTTTTTGAAAATGACAATTCAGTATCAATTTAGCATTTCTTTATTTTTATCCCATAGATGATAGAAAAGGAGGATGAATGTTTGGACCAACCGGCCTGTCCATTAAATAAAATGTGTTGTAGAATATCTATCTATCTCACTATTTGTAGAATTTTTATAGCTCAGTACTGAAGAAATAGGCATTTATAAAATGACATGTGACGTTCAATGCCGATTTGGTGTATAGCAAACTAATTGAATGACGTCGTAAGTAGCTATATCACCCGCGTCTCGGCCAGCAAAGCATATATGTACATATGCGTGACCTATTATGATCCATGTCTGTGTGTGTAACAATTCAATGAGTTGAAATGTTTGAAGTTTTTAAATTTCTGTTCAGTAGTAAGACTAATTATTATATGAATAATGTTAATAGTTATCTGCGAACTATATTTCTTCAATACGCGTTGTGTGTTTTTATTTCATCGTTTTTAGGGTCATAATTACCTCTATTACGCCCGCGGGTGTTTTACTTCACATTACATGCTTAAATTCAAGGAAAAAAATCGAAATATTCTTTTCGTTTAGTTTTCAACTTGGCTGTTTGATGATTTCTCCATGCTTTATTGGTCACCTGTCAGGCGCGTCATTTTTCATTAATTGCTTTTTAATAATTTTGTTTTTTTTGTGCTGGATTTTCAAAATATCGATTTGAAGTGGGGAAATTATCTCGTTTCGTAATATTTAATAAAAAATAAAGCTTGTATCATATACTATTACCATTTATGTTTGCAGGTTGCGAGCAGACATTCACCAGTGCGGCATCATTGCACATGCACGTTAAAAATTTCCACAGTAAAGAAGAGAATGAAGAAAATGAAGAGGAATTTGTAGTAGAAACGTCAGTACCAGAAGATAATACTCAAACAATACTGAAGTCTGATGCTGATAGTCTTTTTATGGTAAAAATATTCAGCAAATATCTATCTTATTCTGCTCAGTATTATAGAATAATGATGATAGATCTACGTGTATATAGTATTGAGTTCTGTATGCATTTTCATGTGTTTAACAACCAGTATTTTATTTTATATCCTGTAACATATGGGTGAGTTCTTTGGGGTTACTAAGGTGTTATAGAAAGGTTATTGCCAGAGATAACATTACGATAGATTTTCAAATACTTATGGATACATGTATGTATGCTTCCTGCGTTTTTAATATTTTAGATATATTTATTTATTTCATCTATATATATTATTTTGTCTATATTTACCGGTTTATTAGGTTACATACATGCCCGAGACGGAAACGGACATTAGTAAAGTGGAAGTAGAGCTCGACAACGTTGAGCTGTCGCTAAACGGCGCGGCTGTAGTAGAGGGTGAATGCGCGGATGAAACGGACGAGAGTGAGGGTGAAGATTTCCGTGTGGGCGGCGGTGAACTGGAGGGTTTGGAGCACGCTGCTCGTACGCACTGCACGTGGCCGTTGTCGCGGACCCACGTTTTTGAGGAGGCTGATGCTTATGTGCTGGAGGAGGATACTCAGGTGAGTGAAGAGTAAGAAAGTGTTTTATGTTAATCCTGGCAGGGTCGCCATGAGAGCGGTGGGACAATGCTTTATTGAAATAATTATATTACTTTGAATGACAATGAGCTCAATGGCTGATAATCATAACAAGCCGGTTGGTCTAATAGTTACTGCTCCTGACTAAACCGAAGGTCATGGGTTCGATTCCCACCCAAATATCGAAATTACACTAAGAAGTAGACAAAATCTAATATTTGGAATAGGTTTAAAAATATCCAACTGAAGCGTTTATCGTACTTATTTGGCTACCCTATGTTATTATTGTTTTCTTTTCTTTCTATAAATATAATATAATAAATATTTTACAGGTGGAACAATCGGAGATATCCGAAAACAATATATACACTGTCAGAAGTGACTTGTTCCTGCACGGGAACGTGCTCACCAATGAAGATAGCGAGTAAGTACATCAATATACGAATAAACTAGAAATTGCCCTCGCTTCTCTTCGGAGAAGAGTTGTCCAGCGGTATCAAAGTTACGATACTAATTTTAACCTATTATCCCACGGGAACAAAGCAGTTTCTTGGGATGAAATCTATCCTATAATCATTCTCCGGTTCTAAACTTCGATTATGCTAAGTTTCATCTAAATCTGTCCAGTGGTTTTTCTGTGAAGCTCCAACAGACAGACAGACAAACAATAAATCTAAAAAAATGTTTTGGTCTTTATATCGATAACAAAGCCTCCTAGCATCGAAATTTCCAAAAAATACTTAGTCTAAACGCTTAGTTTGGGATCAGATGGCCGTGTGTGAGTTGTCCAAAGATATTTATTATATGTGCGTATAACAGGTTAATTATTATATTTAATTAACCAGATGATATATAATTATCACTTGTTGCGGTCAAGGATTACATTTTGATAAAACTTCCACTCCTTAAAGGTCATAAAGTAGTTAAAAATATACGAAATCTATCAATCCGTTGGTAAGCGTGGACTGTGGGCTGTTCCATACTCATTAGAGCCAAGCCCACTAGTGGGTCAGTAATTTCCTGTATGTCGTAGGCACATGAGCGGCGCGGGCGCGGGCGGCGCGCTGGATGCCGAACTACTACTAGCGCCCTCTGTTGACATCGCACAGGTTAGTTTGCCTTCAATAATCTTTTTTATCATTTGAAAAATTACTTTAAATGACTTTAACAAATAATAAAATGAGAATATAATCAACTCAAAAATGACCTCTCAAATGTCGTCCAAATTGGGACTACACAAGCATCAATATTTGAATAAAAAAAGAATCATCAACATCGGTAAACCCAGTAAAAGGTAATGAACATGTAGAAAAATATAAATTAATTATAATCACTTTTTATATTACAATAGCTGACCCGCAGACGTCGTCATGCTCAAATAATTAGAATGTTTTGAACAAGCTGTGCTCATGAATCCTATGAACGGAATTTATGTCTTTGATAGGCTGACGAATTGTTAATAAAAAATTTGGACTGTGTATATGTAGATATGTATGTAGTCAAAGCTTCTAAAATCTGCATTCTATTCTTTACTATAAATCCATTAAACCTCCAGTAAAAGTTTCTTTATTGATGTGTACTTTTATGATGTATTGAATTAAAGAATTTAGAACAATGAAGCACTATTGGTTGGCAGCGCCATCTATTGAATACTTACTCAATACAAGTATCTGTTTGAATCGGATAATAAACAAATAATTTGCAATAAAATAATATTACGACTATAAATTGAGATGTAAGCTATCCTATCTTTCAAATTGGATCTAACTGCACACGGTGAGCAAAATTTATATATATACATACACATAATTATCTTATATAAGATATCACATAAGAATATATAAGATGTCAGATTCATTTGAATTTATATTGATTGTTTTTAATTTCCAGGAAGAATTGTATACGGACGCAGTTGATGAGTCTTCGTTTCGTGTTTTCCTGTTGAGCGGCGAGGACCTCACGTAGGTGGCGCCACTCGTCACAACACAACGACCTGACGACAACGTACAACGAGCTTCTATGTATTGTTACTAGATCCAATCACATAAATAGTAAGCCTAAAACAATAATTGAAGTACTCGCAGACTCATAATACACAAAAATATTGAGTTTTTTTATCACATTGAGGCATGGGCCTACATTTATTTTTCGAAAAAACGCGTATTTTACATAACAAAATCTAGCTAGTTTCAGTCAGTCTGAAGATGGACACGCCTATGTTAAGGTGCGATTCCGTAGCACTCGACTAGAAACTGCGACAGATACAAATGACTTAAGTGGTGTATTACGGAATTGCAATTTTTTTTTTACATTTTTCACCCTTTTTCCAGATGAATGTAAACTTTTAATCTGTAGTGTTTGTATATGAATATATTTTTAGCTTTTACGGACAAAGAGCTTAGATGTATAGTCTAAATTGTTGTGAGTTTTGTCTAAACTGGCAGTCCACTGACCTGGGAAACTGTCTTTGAAGTATTCTGGGCCCGTACTATAGTTCTTATACTATATTATTATAAGAGCCATCTCAAGAGTTGGTTGAGAAAAACCGATCGCAGTCAACGAGGCGGAAATCGATTATCGTTAAAATCGATTGTGTTGTGAAAATATAGATTTTGGAATAATAGCTAAGTAATAGCTATATATACCCAATAGCTTTTAAATCGCCCTTTAGCACAGAATCTCCCTACAAAATCTGTACTAACGACCGATTTAAGTAACCCTTAATTATTTGTAAGAGTCACCTGGAAAGTTTATTTTATCTCAACAGTTAATATTATGTTGTAGTTGTCGTAACAATTAAAACGATGTTTGTTTGTGTTTTTATAAGTGTTTGTCTGCTCTTGAGGTTATTGTATTAACATCACTTAGTCTTTGCTAGATTATTATTAAGAAATTGTATCAAATCGTCGTTTTACTTAATCAACCTGGTATTTAAAAAAACTGTTACTTTAAAGTAATGCTATTATATAGTAATATTACTGTATAATAACAATTCTACACAGTAATACAAAGTATATAATATGTAGTGATGCTATTTGATTATTTATTGCTATTTAATTATTTAAGTACTACTTAAAAGTAATACAAATGTATTTTTTGGGATACAAGAAAAGTAAGGCAACGAAATGATTATGCTAAGTGCCATATCATGCTAGTGGATTGCAAGCGAGTTATTAGCGAAACGTTGGTGCAGCCAGGTCATCTAAACTCACTAACTGCAGCTGTTTTGTAGTCTCAGATAAAACATTTATTATCTTATAATTAGCAATTATTTTTTATTGAGTTATATATATATATATATATATATATATATTTATTTATTTATTTATTTATTTATTTACCTTACATCTTACTCAGTCTTACTTATATTGTAAATGCGAGAGTCTATGAGGATGAATTCATGAATATTTTTTTTATCTTTCACGGATCTGAATGAAATTTGGCCAGGAGACTGAAATATCACATGCTACCTCAGGGCGGATATATGGAAGTGTGCGTATATATATGATTGTCAGTCTTTCACGTCGAAAGGAAGTCGTTGACGTGTTTTTTATGTGGAGTTTATGTTTGATGGTCTGGAGAGCGAGATAGGCTTCTTTTTATCAACATTGATACCACGCGGGCCCTGGTATCGATATAAATATCTTATAAAAATATATTACTTATTACTTGTCAGTCAGAAATAACTATTACTTGTCAGCTCACCATAGTAAACTTGGCTTAGTTTGGGATCAGATGGATGTGTGTGAGTCGTCCTAAGAATTTTTTTTATTTAATAGATTGTTGTTATGACTATCTATACACGTTATGACAAATACGCTGTACACGGATTTAATTCGCTTTCAACTCGCTGGCTATTCGCGTGTGATAAAGCTGTTAAACTTCATTCATCCGCTAGTACTTCATTAATAACTTATTAATAATAATCATCTTCAATCGATGATGTCTTTTTATAATTGAACAATGTTATACATAATATTGTACTGAGTAGCAGCTGCAATACGGAACGATATGTTTGTAATTTGAACGATGGGATAATTTAATAAAGGATTGAAAATCTTTGAATGTATTTGTGAGATGGTATCCCGGTCGCTCATAAAATGTTTTTTTAAATACGGTATTGGCTAATTGCCATATGGTTTATTTCAAAGATTTTTAAAATCTTAATTTTTTTTTATTCTGCGAGCTCAGCAGCCGATAGTTTCAATGCACGATTTGAATGTTCTAAATATAAACTTTTCGATTTGAGATGTGGTTTACAAGTAGATTTTGTATTATGTTACAAAATACTCATCGACGATTGTCACTTAAATTTTAAGAAGGGAGTTATGCTGTATACCAAACGTTATCTTCAATTTAACAAAATAGAGATGGGTATATTGTGCCTGAAGTTTTATTTTAAAAAAATTGTAACGTAATGTAATAAAGTTAGAAATGATTCGCGTTTTAACAATAACGTAATTTCAGACCGTAAAAAATGTTACGTACTCTTTGGGTACGTTTTCAGTGTATTGTCTTAATAGCAATAATTGTGTACGCAAAATGTGTTACGGGCAATTTTATACGACTTAAGGTACAAAATTTTGTACGTAGGCAAAATTTATGAATTACGAATATTGGTGCAATACGACAAATATACATTTTCTAAATTTAAATAAGTCAACTCTTACAATGACGTGAAAGTTAACGTCCAATGTAAAATGTAAAGTTTTGATATATAACGAATTGTGTAAATAAGCTTTTGTTTAATATAATGTGTACAAAATAAGTTACCGAGTATCATAACATTATGTAATACTGCTGGCATTTACATGTTTTTTTTTCTAAATTTTAATATTTTTGGTGGATTTAAAAAATTTATAGGGGAGTCACGAGCTTGGTGGAATCTAGTCGCCAAAGTTGGACTTGGTATTTAGAATTTTAAAATGTGTTTTGAATTTCCAGCGGATGGGATTTAAAAAAGCAACCACTTAAGATATACATTCCATAAATCGTTGGTTCAATCCGGTTGGAAAGACCACTTTATGACCTTTGCATTATGTGCGAAACCCCGACCAAGTGTCCTTGACAGATTTTCGAAATGATGTTTCAACAGAATCTTTGTTATCCAGTTGTTGAAAAAAGACTTATCGATAAATATGTATCTTAAATTATAGCGGCCAAAAACTGTCCGAATAATTCTTCTTTCTGATGGGTACACCAATTAACTCCTATATATACGTATTCCCAAGATGTCTTCATAGCAGGGTACAGTTACGAGGGATCTGAAGTCTTGTACGATTCAATTAAAAGAAAAATAAAAAGGATTTGATTAGGGAGAGACTGAAGATTTTAACAAATTGGACTTACTGTCAAACAATATTAGAACTATACATTTTTTCCAAAGTTTAAGTGAAAAATTCTCATATAATAGTTATGTCCCTGGTCAATCCGGCTCGAAGGACCACTTTATGCTCACTTTATGTAAACCCAAATTGGCGGCTATTAAAATAATGCCAAAGTTGCAGAAAGTCACATTGCATTGCATTCGACAGTCTCACTCCGCCATCTTGTTTTTGTCTCGATGTCAGCTACTGATGTCTTCCTAACACCATCCAGCGAGCTTTGAAACGCTCGAATAAAAATGTCTCGAAGATAAAAAAACTCACCCGGAAATGTTCAAAACATTTATGTATAATTTTTGGAAATTCGTTTGGTGCAATATCACAATCCCGTTTACAACATTAGGAATGGTGTAATGGGTATATGAAGAAGTATTGAATATTTTTGATGAATTTTAAGGATGTTGTAGGAAGCCAAACTCTCCTAAAATACCTTAGAAAAACTGGAATGTGTTTGTCGTTGTGATCGGAACGCTGATAGTGTCACCAATATTTAATGATCTCTTGAAACGCCTTCTAAATTTAATTACATGAACTATTGTGTATTTTAGCATAATGATGAATGTTTGTGATATCGATTTTTGTATGTACATAGTTTAATATTGTGTACATGACGTGAGTTTATTTTTCATTTATTAATGGATAAAATGGATTTAATGCTTACTTTTAAGATAATTCATTAACGTAACGTGAAATATAATATTAGCTGTTACTTAGTCTAGACGACTTAGGTAATAATAGTAAATAGTCTTTTTAAAGATTTGGTAAATAACTCAGTATCGATAACAAATATTTTATTTAGCAAATTAAATCATGTCTAGGATTAGTTGTAGTAGCATTTATGTATACTGTGCTGTTTGCAACGAAACTATAGCCTACTAGACAGCTGCTATTAAATTAGAATTTGTTGTGTTTGCAAAACGTCAGTCAAACGTTGGAGGTAAGAGGGGGGCGGGCGTTGTCAAAATTATTTACTGTAATTTGTATTCAAAATTGCAACATATTGTGATTTATGAATCACAATTATTCGGTACATCGGTGTGTTTAGTTCGATTGATATAACGTTTTGTCAGAAGTAGTGCGCATTGGATAAGATGTCTAGTAGGTAATGTAGTCCGCTGTATGTAAAGCTTTGGTGCAGTATCAAGCTCTATTTCATGAAGTATCGTGAATTAAAAGAATAATTTTAACTACAAATAGATTCAATTAGTGTTAGGCATTGACTTGTAACACCTTATCGTGTACGCGACTCGTTATGTTAAGCACAATATAATGTAATTTTAAACATTAGTTATGTTAAGGACCTACAGAGTATGTTTCTGAGGTGACAATAAACACTTCTCTCATGCTATCTCCCTCGCACTCACTGGCGGACAGCGTGCAGTGAGCGAGGCAAGCGATACACTTAGCGTTAAGTATAAGTTTAATGAATTTCTCAACTATTGTTAGTTATTAATTATAATTCTATATTGTACATAAGAAAATATATTTTTGGATTTATAAACGTATGGTGAGATGGTTTATTTTTTGAGACTGTTGTCCAAAAATTAATGATTTGTTAAAAATTGCGTAAGATAAATGGGTGATTATGATGTTACTCATTTGTGGAAAGAATTATGATAAAATTAGCAATGAAATGTTGTAGGTTCTGCATGAATTTTGATAGATTAACGATAATGCATCATTTGAGGATGCGGAGACTATTTTTACTATTGAAACACTGTTTACTTACGCCCAAATTATATTCGTAGTAATTCGCACTGAAATTAAAGTACGCATATTGTGGTTTTGAATATTTGAATTATTTTAATTTAATGGCTGCGAAGAAAAGCAAAATACTTTTTAATCGTCTTTTTATTCATAACAAAGTTGAACAAGTCTATTTTCCAATTATATTTTAATTCGTACTATATATTTTTTTGTTTTTGCTACAAATTATATCTGATATTTCCATAAATGAGAAGCCATTTATTATATTTCAAAATTATATTTATAAACTAGGTTTAGTTTAGTTGTTGTAATTGGTTTACGTAATTTGGGATGTAATGTATGAGATGTCCACACAGCACACGCTAAGTCAAACTTAATCACATATCATATTTAGTTTTGTTATTAATTGTATTGAAATTGGTTGCTTTCTGTTTAAATTTTGCTATATAGAAATAAATGTTTTGAATAAATACTTTGTTTTTTTTAGAAAAACGAGTGATATTCGCTTATAATCATAAAAAATCTTTAATTGCCAAGATAATGATTACAAATATTATATTATAAAAATAAGATCCGTCCACGGATTCGCCCGCATAGTATATGGATAAAAAGATGTCGCTGTGTTATTCCAGACTATAATATATCCCCGTGCCAATTTTCATTCAGATCCTTGTAGTAGTTTTTCGTAAAGGAGTAATAAACATTCCTTCATCCATCCTTAAAAACATATTTATAATATTAGTAGGATTTCATCGCATGACATGATTAATTATGCATTGATAAATTGTTATTTATACGTGTTTGAATTTCGCAGATTAACTCTATCTAAATTGTCAGGAACTTCTTGGTCGTAACACAGGATTTCTTTTAAAAAATAAATATTTGAAAAGACGTTCAAATGGTTGAGAACGATATCTATTGACACTTTGAGCATCATAATATCATTTAGTATATTTATAGACTCTCATGAATACTTCGTATTAGTTCTGCTAAGTATCAACTTACATATTCTTTCTTATACTAAGTAACATACCTCTCAGTGGAAGAAAAGAAAAAAAATATTTGTTTTAATTCTTTATTTCACAATTAAACGACATTTATTTCAAAAATAAAAGAATCCTGCTGACCTTAGCATTTAATAAATTACTTAGGTATCTATAATTAATAATTGTATATTTTACTATATCCCTTTATAGAACAATAGATTATTAACTACATAATTATACTAATCTAGCACTAAAAGTTATATTTTATAATAATAGGAAGGCTCCATAATCAGCTATTACGCCTTGGAAACCACGAAAAATAAAAATGTTTGTCTATTGTTTATATCTAGGAAATCAAAACACATTCTCAGGTATTATTTAAAAAAAAAATTGTATATTAAAACAAAATAATATATAATTACATTACAATTTGTGCATCTTCAATATATTTAATGATTAGAACAATTTTTAATTGTCCAATTCTTTGTACAGCTAATTGGGTAGGTACGACTGTAATACCCATGATAACTATTATTACAAGTGATTACAGTAGTGCTTATTATTGGCTCGCTATTGAGCACGGGTCACTCCTCATATTTCTTTACATACCGGGGTCCACCTGCGGCTTCGCGCGCGTGGTAAGTTTATAAAAAGTGCTCTATTTGTTATTCTAGACTATATTATATCCCCGTGCCAAATTTCATTCAGATCCATTCAGTAATTATTGCGTGAAGGAGGAACAAACATCAATTCATCCTCACCAACTTCCGTATTTATAATATGAGTAGGATATTGTTGGATATTGTTAATGATATTGTTAATTTAGTCTTAAATGCGCTTTTCCATCTAAACTTAGAAGAAGTTTATTCACTCTTGGCTTGAACTGAGGAGACTTAGAACATACTCCACCACGCTGTTTTTATGAGCATTGGTGGAGGGGTTCACTATACTAATAATCTGCCACTAAACAGGTGTTGAACACATGATAATATAATGTAATAATTTCAATATTTTTTTTACAATTGAAATTAATTATCTTATTTTTGTGTTCACACAAATTATTAGTAGATATTCAACTGTCTTCTTCCATATGTTTAATAGAAATACCTATTAAACTATAAAAGTAGACAGGTTACCAGTATAAGGTTTGAATGTTCCTTTTTCAAACAATTTCATTTCTTTGGTGTTTCTGAGCTCGCAATATGTGGCAGGTGGCATGAAAACAATAACACTTGACCAGGGAAGTTTCTTTGTCACATATCTTTCCCGACTGCGAATAAAACCCATGAAACGTCACTAGCGGGTCACATACCAATGAATCTACATAGCCGGCATAACACAATGTCCCTTAATTATTTAAAACAGAAAAATGTATAGCTAATAGGTATTAAGCAACACTATTCTACGCCAACAAGGTAGGTAAGTGACTATTATTCAATTATTAAAAAATCATTGCATGTCATCTACGATACAATATTATACATAAAAACTGGCAATTCCAGTTGACATCATTCTTCACAATAAGTAGGTATCCAGGCAGATTGACATTTATTCCTAATTGCGTAATCTACATAGATTAAATTATAGATTATGCAACTACTTACTAAGGTTGGTACGTATAACATTTAACCTTTTATTTATGAGTTTTATTATTCTGTTTTTTAATGTAAAGGTTCTCAGAAATCATTTGTCTACTGAAAGAAATCAGTCTATAATCCTTAGTTTAATATAGTAATATAACTCGCGACTTTAAAAGCTGTGCTGAGAAGTTTTTTCTCAATGAGCACTTTTCGAAATGGTGACAGTTAAAAAACATTTTCACAAGTGAAGTAAGCTCAGAATAAGTATTAGAAGGACAACATGAATAAATTAATTTGTGATGCTGATTTCATGCCGAGATGAGACCAGGTAATGATTCCAATTCCAGTATTCAATAAGGAGGTACTTACTTACACTTAACGCATCAAATCTATCACAATGAATTTACCTGTTACCCCTAATTATGTAATACTGTTAATATTTGGTAGTAATTTGTCCTGTGGATGAATAACTAACACCCATTGAAATACACATACTTTTAATTCTATTATTATAACTAATTAGTTACGCAATTATTTAACTATAAAAAGGAGTAGGTACTTTAATTACCTAGGTACTCTTACTTAGCTCACTGTTATTCTCTGCCCATGGACTCGAGTAAGATTTTGTTAAACATAACCTATACACTCCAAGTTTAACCCTGTAAACACTTTATGAAAAGCTTAGCAAAGAAACTATTCGTAATAATACCTACTATATTTTATTTATAAAATAACATTGCACCCTGAGTGTATTTTGGTGTCGTAACTTCGTTGTATTTCGCTACTTAAACGGTAAGTGTTTGTCATACTATTTTAGTGTTTTGGTCTTGGGGCACTGAAGGTAGGTTGTGACTTTTAGTTTGAATCAGCGCTGCGGACAGTTTGTCCCGGCAGAGGGCGAAGCCCCACAACGAGGTGTAGAGGATGACTAAACCTGCTGTGGAGACCACAATTATCAACCCAGCTCGGCCCGGCTGCCTCCAATCCAGTATGTCGTATATGAAGGGGTTACCAAACCTGAAAATATATTAAACAAAAAAATATATGTACTCATATCTAAATCAATCCACATTGGAGCATCGTGGTGGAGAAGAGACCCGTGCTCAGTCGCGGGCCACCAATAGATTGAAAACAAATGCCAATTATAGTCCGTTTTTCTCATCCATACAAATATAACCTCAATAGTGGATGACAAGGTCTTAGTTTTCTCATAAGACCATCCATTAGCTACAGGTTTATCACACTAATGTTTTGGGTCGTTACGTCTTTCAATGCCACATTACGCGAGGTTTGTAATAATATCAGAAAAATCCACTTTAAAAGTATTGCTTTCCACAAAGATTGTTTACAAGGGATGGATGAGATAAACGTATCTACTATACATAACTTCTTTCTATCCAGAAGGTGGATAGTAACCCTACACAACCCACAACTTTTAGGAACGGGTATTACGAAGATTGCTGCCTCAAAAAAAACGTACAACTACCGATTAGCATATAACCGGTTGCTTGTAATAATAAAATTTATAACTAATGAAGGTGGCCAAATGTCAAGCCATGGACATGGTAGGGTCCCGTAGTTGCCTTAATTATTTGGAAACCTCTTGAACCTACTTATCAATGATAGTTTTCCTTTACCTAAACTTAGTATTATATTTATAATAGCTTTTGCTCGCGGCTTCGCTCGCGTGGAATTTAGTTTGCCACAATCAGTTTCGTGACAGACTATTTTAAATAAATATATATTTTTATTGTATTTGTTACTCGTACATCCAAAATTTCAGTTGTCTAACTTCAAAACTGACGGATTGCATACAATCTTTGAACCCCTATAACATGACGAGGGAAACTCCTCCCCCGCGTACCGCGCCGTCCTATTAGGCGCTCCATCCAAGTCAATCATATCGTGATAACTTTAAAACTATTCGGCCAAACTAATTAATAGGAAAGACAAAGGGACTTTTAATTAGAACTATTTAAGACAAACAATCCTAAGGTACATCATATATGTGAATTTCAATTTATGCAGCGTACGTCAAGAGCTACCTTGGCTGTATAACTCTCATTGTGAGCAAAACTGCACTCCTGAGAGTGAGAATGAGGTTGTTATTAAGATGATGCAAAAAATTTGTTATACAAACATGTCAGTTCCTCCGGCTGCAAAGTATATCCCGGAGAATGTCGCGTACCACAGACCCACGCCCAGCGGCTGGTAAAAGTGCAGAAACCGCACTGGAGTCCGTGATATGGCCACTTCGGCCATTGCTATGCAAGAATTTATGCCATGAGTAGCTAAGTCCAACCAAAAATCTGGCTCAACGCCCACTGCTGGATCTGTAAATTAATGGATCTCCTTGGTTTGGTCTTAAAATTACCTCCACATTAGGGGTTTAGGAGTTTTGGTAGCATGGACAACCCAAATGCAAATAATAATTCGAGAACCAAATTCTTCTATTATATGTCTGGTCCAGCCGGGAAATTAATCCAGGACCCGTCGCTTCTAACTGTAGCCCAGTTGGTAGGCTCATTATAGGCGATATATTTGTGTGATGTAAGTATTACTGGTCGGCAATCTAATCCAGTCATGATGAAAGAAGTTACGGAGTTGTCTTATTAAGCTGCACGTGGCTATTGTGCTACAGATCACCTGGATCGTAAAGGAGTATCCAGTAGAGAGCTGTGATCATAAGAGCGATGGGGACACCGATGTTGTAGAACAGCCAGTATGTACTGATGTACCACGGCACAGCACCAACTTCTGCAAAGGAAATATTTCATTAATATTCGTGATTTAATGAAAAACTGGTAAATTGTGGCTAGTGTTTGTCGCCATCTAGTGTGAAACATACCTAAATTCAATAGGTATGTATATACCAAGTAATTGACAGTTAAAAAGACAGATGGCATTGCCACCTATCATTTCAATATTTCCCAAAATTACACCAGAATTTAATTTAGATTTTAGACACAAAAACATCAAACTTTCAATTTTCTTTATAATTGACGTTCGTATTATATAACAAAAAATAAAAAAGAATGCGATTAATTTCGTCTGGCAATAATTAGATAGGTATTTTGAAACTTAATAACGATATAACGCTTAGGTACTAGATTTTTCTTGATGTCGACACTTGAATTTTTTTTTAATGTCCCTACCATGTAACACTCCCATCATAAGATGAACGTACATATCTCCTTTAATTCAGGGTTTTAATTTAATTAGACCTGTTTATTTTATATTCGTGAATATGTACTTCGTTTCAGAACGAACCAAAGAATATTGACAGGTAAATCAGTATTTACCGAATCAGTATTCGGTGTAATGTTAAAAAAAATATTGACATTTACTTTTACTCGTAGGACAGCCAAGACAGTTTATTTTTGCCGCCAAGACGAGTAAGAAGAATAGCACAGTGCACTGTACGATACTGTTCTGTAGAAAACAGATGGTTTTACCTTTGCAATACGGTAAGTAATTTTTTCGTCATTATGGTTTTTTATATCAATATTTTCATATCAATATTTATTATATCAATATTTTAATAACAATGGTTTTTTGTTTTTCAATTGATAAAATCATCAAAACAAAACACATCTACGATAACGACTGTTAAATTTCGCCATTTCATCTAAGAAGATATTATTATATTTGTGTGTTAGGATTCTATAAAAATATCGTATTATACCGTAAGTAAATTACGTAGAATCTTATTTCAGCCATAGTTTTTTGATAATATTCTATTTTTTTGTTATTTCTTTTCGTAAGGAACCCCGAGAGGTCGATGTTGTTTACATGATATTATTTTTTTGTGTGCTATTTTGAAAGGATGACTTGTTGAATTCAAATATGGGTATTTTCAATAAATTAAGGAACGTATTTTTTGGAATCTTAAAATTGTTGAAATCTACCAGTTGATATTTATTGTCCGCAATTTTGAATTCTCTGGAAAAATTGGAACCTTTATAGCTAATATATTATTATGTACTCACATTATGCTCGTTATTACAAAAAACACATACATATATAATTAATAAATTATATTTTTATCGACGACAGAAAACCGTCGAGACGATTACGATACGTACATTCATGTGTTATATTTGTGTGAACATTAGGGTTCCGATTCATACTTTTACCTATACATAATTTTTATTTCTTTTATTAGAACTAGGGCTGACAGATCACATGACGATACCCTCGCCGCCGCTTCGGGTCGAGTGCAGGGTCGAACCATGGGCTAGCGGAGGCTGTACTGCTTCCATGGTATACCTGCTCGATAATACCGCGAGGGACGGTGAGAGCAGAGAGCGATGCTTTGCTTTATGAGGTTGCAGGCAGCAGCATTCGCGTAGATGCCATACCACTACCATACCATACTAGGTACTGAACACGGAGGTCGTCATATCCGTTAAAAAGAATATATCCTCGTGTGCTTTATTGTTTTTCCACGCCAAAGTTGGTGTCACCGGCATCGTCAAAACTCAAAAGGCTTGAACAACAACGCAAAATTAGAAAAGCTACGGTCTAGGAAGTCCGGGTCCAGGTGCATCAGATGATGAGGGTAAAGTGTGTATATTCATTTATATGGTAATGCTAATGATCATGTAGAAGAGTACGAATACGGTGTGAATGTGCGGCATTGAGAGACAGAAATTGTGAGAGTGTTATTTTATTGAAGAGTGTGGAGGAGGTGACAGAATCAAAAATGTGGGCAAGGAGGAAGAGAATGTGAATAATCTAAGGTCAGGAATGACTGGACACTGGAGCGGCGCGCCGTACAATACTAGTATTTTTCTGGTGTTAGTGCATTTGCGGCCCATCTTTTTTCCTACGACCCGCGCGGACGTATTTATAAGAGCCTGATATTATGGAACGCCAGAGAAATTTTTAAATCGATCGGTCGAAGAATTTCTTCCTCTTTAAAATAATTAACGTAAAAAATACCTATCTACTCTTGTCACAAATAAGTAGGTAAATATTTCTCATTAAATATGAATTAACAGAACGATTAACGATAACGTTGCTTGTATATTAGTTTCTCTGTCTCCGATATTATGGTATTCCGTCTATTACGTCACACTTTTGTCTCAAGTCTGTTAATTTTCTACCAAACGTAACTAGCATCCAGTCACCTATTTAGAAACCGTTCAATACTGACCATCAATAATAATCTTACTTCGATCGAATCGTGTTAACTACCAATTGAGCTTATTATTGAACAAGGTCGTCATTTTTAGGGTTCTACAGGACATACGGAACCCTTAGTATTTTCGCTATGTCGATTCGTTCAAGCCAAAAAAAAGAAAAAACGAAAACGTGAATTCGTCCAAAAAATTTGTTATCCAAAAAAGAAACCAGTTAAGAAAATGGTGTGCGTTTTTATGCTGTGTCAGTTTTAATGTTAATACCAAATTTAATGTGTTTAATAGTTTATATCAGTTTTTTTTGTATTAAATATAAAGAACTGTTATTGAAACTGAATCATATTTTATTTATAAACTAAACTATGCTATTTATTCACAGGCCCTTTTAGCCTCTATAGTGGGGCCGAAAGGACCACTCGTACTGATTTCCTAAATGTCAGGCGAATAGACATAGATTTAACGTTCTTTTTAGTAATTATGTTTAAAGGAAGGATTACGCTACTCATTTTTATATGCTACTCATTGGTATTTGGATCTTTATTCGGGACCTTATAGTTAAATAGTTATGAAGCAATATTATAAAATGGGTCCTTTTAGCCCCGCTCTACCGTAATATAAATACAAAATTTTGTGCGGATGGTTGAATGGAGGATGTTCGATATTCCTTCACTGCAAAAACTGCGGCACCTATCTGGGTGAAATTAGCCACAGAGATAGATTGTAGTCTGGAATAACACAAAGAAAAGACAAACCACTTTTATCAATGTACCGGCAAAGCCGCGTCCCGATACTATTAATACATATTAATAAAATCAGACTAATAACGTTAAAGTAAAATTTCATTGAGTATCCTATTTACCTTTGTATATAGTATGTATGTAGTCGATGCCATTCAAACAATTTGGTGAAAGTACTGAAAGTGTACATATAACTTTTATGCAGGTTTATGTGTACTTAGGTTTGCCAACCGTACTATATTATGTAGTATAGTCTGAATAGTTTGATAAACAACTAGGATGGTAACAATTTATAACCTATCCAAATATTAGTGAGCTAAGTTAGGTTAGCTAATAAATTAGGTGCTCGAAACTTCCCAAAAAATGTATTAACTCTGAGCTCTTGACGTTTCCAGTTGTAATATAAACCTTTAGTTAAGCTTTGTACAAAGTGATTGTCTATATCTTAATTATAAACTTAATAATACAATTAAAAAAAAAAACAAAATTCGAGTTATTTATTATTATTTAACCTACCTACCTAGGCATTTTAATACGCTTATGCATTAAGTTTCCTTATCATTAATTGATAGAAAGATTGAATTAAAACTAAATTGCCGTGACGTTCCAAGTATTATACAAGGTCACAGGAAAAGTCGTGCTAGATCCATTAAAGGCGTGGAGTACCCATCATTTTTGACTTATAAGCCTAAAAAAAGGCAATTTTCAATAATAAAATGAAAAGTCGAATATCTCAAAAAGGGTTAAGTTTAGGGTAGGGTGTTTCATAGTGAAATAAGTCAAAAATGATGGGTACTCCACGCCCTTAACGGATCTAGCACGACTTTTCCTGGAACCTTACATACATTGCCTAGGTATTGTACAGTATACTAGGATTATACAGATTGCCGGTAACATATACACTTTTAGGGTTTCATAATAATATCTACTTTCACCATGTTCAATTGTCCAGTGTGTCTGATCGTATTATTAAGAATACTTTTGCAACATACGAGTATTAGGCTTTAGTGTAGGAGATAATAAACTTTATTGTTTTAATACACTTAACACTTATACACTTTATCAAATTGATTATCTTAATATCTTCCTTTTCAATGCAATAATATAATAAAGAATAGGTATACAAATAATAAGTCAACAATGAAAAGAACAAGATATGTCCTGCCTCGGCGCCTTTGACAAAAGTTAATTAATATATTAGAAAAGCTGACGGTATTCTTGCGTTTCAGCAAGTTTATTTTTTTCTGTTTATTATGTCATTACAGATAGAGTATGCCATTAACCTCAAGGTAAGTAATGTTCAGATAATACACGGAAATAAAATATACAGGTACCAAGTAAGAAGAATTTAGTGGAGACATTGGCGACGCGTATTTTTGCAACATGCGGCAAAGTAGAGAAATTGTGAAACATTTGATGTCGATTATAGCTCATTGACATATTACAACAAACCTTTCGAAATGTGTCTGCAATGTCCAACGTCCGTATGTTTGGTAGGTTTTGTCATAGGTAAATAAAAATACAAGGTCTATTATATAACATGTAATGGCATATATGAGATCGCTAAGAATTGCAACACCTGTGTCTCTATAAGATTTTGTTTATTTTGGTGTTACAAACTGTCTTATTTATTTTGAGGAAAAATTACAACATTAAATGTTGATATAATAACTAGGATGTACAATACATCCAAGCCATTTATAAGTTTCCACAGCTAGATAATTAAGCAGTTTAAAAAATTAAACAGTAGGACTACTAACAGAAAAACTACTAACTATAGTACTAAAATAAGGATATAAACAGAAGAATTTATTTTAAGACGACAAAAATTGGTTAGCAAATGGGTGTTTTAGCTGGGTAACAGTGGTATAGTACAAATCGATGTCATGTTTACGTGATCATTTACATACACGAATCATAAATGAATTGCTACTATATTTACTTTTAGAAAAAGGAACAGTTTATTGTAACCGTTTAGAAATTACGCCTTAAACTCTGAAGAGTGTACCGAATAAATATTTTATTTAAATTTCATTACATCATTACTCATATTTTATCTAAATCTATTTAGCTGAATCGTCTCTGTTATTCCAATTAACAGATACAGACAGCCCAAAATGTAGCAATGAAATAGGGATTTTTAAAAAATTATTTTCAAAAACGATAAAATACTTAATAGGGTGTAGTTTCTATATGTGCGGTAATTTTAGTTATAATTAAGTGCTAGGTTGAGAGTATTATTAACTTGTAAAATAGATTTATAGATATAGTGATACGGCACGTTTAATCTGTTTAATAGATTAGACTTCACAGACTTATGCCTAGTTATTATGTATTTATGATCAATGTACAGGATAAAACATCAATAAAAGAAGATTATATGATCCAATAATAACTTAATCACTATTATATTACGTAGAGATTACGTAAAAATAACGTATGTTATAGTATTTACGTTCTTAATTATCACACATAATAGTTTGCATAATTAATGATAATATACAATGTTTATTATTTTTCAGTATCGTATTGGTTGGGATATTTAAAAGTTAACATTATAATGTTAGTCATATATAGTTTTGTAAACTATTCTTTATATTAAGCATAGAAAATCTAATTTTAAACTATAGTTTAAAATCAGATAAAAGATTATGACTGTGATAAACACTTCCACTTTAAATTTTAACAGCAACATCTGTAGAGTACTGGCTCTTAAAATATCAAATTCTAATTCTGTTGAACATTGGTTTAGTAAGGTATACATTTTTAACGACGTAGATGCTTGTACATCTATAGATTCCTTCTAAGTTCACCTGATTAAGCATGATGTAATTAGGGTAGCCAACTAAACTCTTAGAAATAGTATTACCTCTATATTTTGCTTTAAATACTCATGTATTGTTTTCAGTACTAAATAGATAAATTATACTCAGCCTTGAAAAATTATAAGACTAGAATACTGTATCTTTTTCTAAAATTCTCCTTATTTTTCTTTTTAAACCTAAATAGGTAATGCATATTAATATTTTAATGTTGTTTATACATTTATTAAATATTAATATTATTTAGCTATTAACTTTTCTTTATTCTCTTAAGAACATCTGTTATACCTATTCAACATCTGTTTTCTTACTTCAGATATGTAGTTACCTTAGGTAAGATTTTACATTATAATCTTAAGTTTTATAACGACGGCTGGAAGATATCTTTGATAGAGATACGGTCGCCTCTACTGTTTTTAATGTTCCAATCGACTTATAAGCGGACAATAAAGCATTAGATACCTTAAAGAAAGATTTCCTGTGAATAAGTGAAACGTAACACCTAGTATTTAAGGAAGTATCAACTGGGTTGCTTTGAACGTGTTATATCAAATATGAACGATATCCACCTTGTATTAACTAGTTCATAAAGATTACCTGTACGTGTATTTTAAAACGTATGTGTTTTCATATTTTATTCAGACGTAAAACTTCAATACAGTTATCGGTCAATATTTTTCCATATATAAACTTTATGTAAAAGCCACTTAAATGAATTTACACATATGTTCACACATTTAAAAGAATTTAAACATGTTTTCATAAGTCTCTTTTTTGGCTGTATAGTGTAATTTCATCTTCTTTTACTAATAACTTAAAAAAATATATTATATCTGGCTAAAGACTGTTATCTAAAACTTATTACAATAAATAATTTGAAATGTTTGAGATCTAAATGTTTTAGTTTTAACATCTAAGTCATACCAAAATATTTAAGTAAAAATCACTAAAAGAAGATTAAAGTGTAATTTTTTGTTAAGTTTTCACTATTGTAGATAATAGAAAAAACCAATAATTTTCTGATATATAACCATACTAACCGGTCTAAAAAGCAACTGATGAGATAAACAAGAAATTTGAGAAATGATTGATAAAAGCGAAAGAAACTACATACTTAAGTATCTTCAGAAGCGATATCGAGTATCAATCGATCAACGCCATACACAAGAATATCTCAAAATACGACGGAGTGATCCTGTGTTCAGGAGATATTATTGTTTTGTTCCGAGATATAACTAATGATGGACAGGCTTAGCAGTGTAACTGTTAACAAAAAAATATATGTAAATGTGAATTGTGTGCGACGCGTTCAAATTAAAAATGTAATAATTCATACGTGAAATATTTTTTTCTTTGTCATTGGCCTTGATGATTATTGGACGGACGTGCGTAACACTAAAGGTATTATTGTGTTATTAAGTGGCTTTAATCTTGAAATAGAACATCATTATGTACGGACTTTAAAATCCGCGTTCCGTTAATGCTTCTTAGAAATATACGCAACCTTCACTGTGGAAAACTCTGTTCAAGAATTAGGCTATTATAGTAGATTAGTGCTTAATATATAATGCTCATGTGGGTCTATATCTTTCTTTAGAAATTGGACGTAACTGAACATCATTTAAAACGAACATCGGTCTGTTAGAACGAACATCCAGATGATTCCGTAATTAAAGTCAACCAATTGAGGTAAGAGGTAGAGTTATGTAAAGTTCAGTAGTTGAGGTATCAATACGTCTACTAACATCTAAACAAATTCAATTCTAACAACGAATTATTAGGTAGGTACCTATATTGCAAATTAGAAAGGTATGCAAACTTCATGAGGTTGCTAAAATAGTTTTGTAATTAAAAGTGAATTAGGATATCAATACTGTGTAATTTTAACGGTAATGAAGATGAATACAAACCTGGTAGCTTAGAGCAGAGTGCTATACAGGACACGGTCAAGCCACTGAGGGTCGTGAGGACCACCAGCAAGAGTCCCCAGTTGGTGAGGTAGATGAGCCAGTGTGGGCTGGCGCCGGCAGTTAGCGACCACACCAGAATGGCCACCGCCAGGGTCGCCAGCACCAGCCGAATCACCAGCAGCGGCACAGGAGAGTCTCCGCGATGCCATGACGAGACAAAAAAATCACTCAACTTCTCGTTCGAAGATACCCAGAAATGTGATAGTGAAATATCTTTCCTAGAACATTTCACCATTTTATCACTTTTTAATTAACTGTTAGCACACGACTAACGAATACAGTCACCTCACAACTATCGTTTTGTAATTTGAATAGCAGAATCAGTCAGCGACACTCCATGCTGCGGCAGGTGTTACTCGTGTGGTTATCACTTGTAATGCCGTAGTACCGTGGGAGATGTCATCGAGAGCCAGCGATTTCTTATCAATTGAGCACCTTTATCACTGGCCTATATAATAATATTGTTCTCTTCCACAAAAACTTTACAAGTGGATTAGCGATTTATCTTTACTGCCGATTTTTCCACGTCCGACGTCTTGTAGGGTAGAAATAAAGTGGTTTCTATTGTTAACGTTAGTCGCTTAAGTGAACCGTTTGTTGATATGTTTAAGTCGCGATTAAAAGTTTTATATAGACAGCGAACGTCAGTTCTTCGCGGTATCAGCGCTAGAGTCGTTGTGAGTGTTACCAGGTACAGCCGTGGGCAACCAGCCTTGCGTAAATACTGCGAGTTTATGTAACCGACGCTCGCGAACCGAAACTGGGTTTCCATGTCTCAATGTCAGCCAACATTGACTTGCATAGACCTCAGACAGTATTATCAAGATGACTCGAGGATCGCTTCATTAATCTAACAAAGATATAACTTGATAAGGAAGTAAAGTAAAAGTTATTAGTAAAAGGAAAGAAAAATACGAGGAAATAGGACTAAATAATTTTTTTGTGCCCTAAGCAAAAGAGAAGACATCTGATAGTGAATGGCTGACCTGTTTTTGTTAAATATCTGCAATCGCAGGGAAGACAAAGAAAGAAGGAAAGCAATAAAATGTTGAAGCATACGGAGTCATAAATAGGTAATGGACCCCAGACACACCAACAACATGCTTCAGGAGGAATGACAGAAGAAGAACAGGTAGCATGGCTAAAAGAGAGAAAAAAGTGAAAGAGGAGAATAAATAAATTTACTTAATAACAATTGGTTTGAATTTGAACAAGTGTGTTAAGGATAACGTAGTAGTTTCAAGAGATTAATACGAATAACACCTTCGTTATAAGATTAACACCGAATATTTCTTAACAAGTAACTTGCTGTGTTAAGTAAGTGAATGCAGTTGCTTCACACAATCATTCCGCTTGTATGTAAGGGAACTGTCGTCATAAGTTGTTGATATAGATGGTTTAGTTATATTTATTTCTATGGAGGCAATCTTGTTTCCTTATAATAATATCCTACATTATGTCGCGCGTCATCGACGGTAGGAAGCAATAGGTCAGCTTGTGTTTTATACTACTCTAGTCTTTCAAGTTTACGATGACGCGGCAAGTATAAAATTCTACCCAACACGACCCCGATTTAATATAACACAAAGTACAAGTTGGCGTAGCAACAAAAAACCTGACCGTTCAAAAAAATATACTGTAAAAAAATGTACGTTAGCATCACGTCCAAGAATTGCATGCATTTATTTTAAATAGCCTAATTTAATGGACGTGGAGTACCATAATTCATGTTTAATGATCGTACTATTAGATTTAACGGAATATAAAAATATAGATTGGCTGATATCGTCCCATTGATGGCTTCTAATACTAAGCACTCATATTGAGTAGGCCTAGAGTACACTCCAATACGTTTCTCCACTGTGGGTTTTGGAGAATTTAGACTGATATTATAATGTAAAATAAATTGTTATCAATAAACTTACGTAATAACAGTTAAAATATTTTCATTTACCATTGTATCCTTCTTATAATTACTACTATAATAAACTAAAGGTTTTTGAACTAAGACTTTGTTTCACACTCAAAATGTAGATACGGGATTTTCTTTTCATTAAATTTTAAACATCTTTGCTCCGTAGTAATGTAAGAAATCAACTATACTACTTTATGTATAAAAATAAGTTATACATGAACTCTTAAAATTGACATCTGTATATGTCCTTTGACACATACTTTTTCTGATGACTCAAATGTAACTTTAATGGCAGCTTTGAGGTTCACATTCTGTCACGAAGATGTCTGTGACGTCACTTAACCAGTGATTTGAACGTTGCTCTCTCAAACGGGAGGTCTTTGGATCAAATAGTGCGGCACGCACGTCTCCGGATTCTGGTTGCTTCGGCAATGTACTTACTCCTACCCATGTCTTTTGCCGCGTCTAACCTGATGCTTCCTTCCTGGCATGCAACGCGTTAGTAACAACCTAGTCTGGTGTTGCTAATCCATGGGCCATGTTCCATGGGCGGCGATGATCACATACCATCAAGTGACGTATCTGCTCGTTTATCTTCTTATAAAATTTCTAGTTATAATATTTGTAATCACCTAACAGCCTTTGTTGTAAGACGGTTATTTTTATGAAACCTAGTAAGCATCAAAATTAATAAAAAAAAAATTAAAAACAAAATCTTTATTTTTTTCAATAATTACATACTCATACTAGTTTACATACATTAAACATGATATTTCCGCACATACATAGGATTAGTTACCCACTCAATAAGTTACCTCTTACAATTTACCTTTACAATTAGAATCTTCACGGCATATTTACATTGTAGTGCAACGACAAACTTAACCCTAAAAAGCACCAACCACGACATAGCCTACAAGACTCTTAATGCTGAATATTCCACTAAAAAGTAAGTTAAAGCATGAAGGTAAGATAGATTGGATTATTGGTCGATTCAAAATTGGGCCATATCATAAATAACACCTATTGGTCGGTACATCGCGGTCACTATTTAACACAAGGTCTATTGGTCTAATGTTTTATCACAAACAGTTCGCTTTATATGCAGAGTCTAGTAGGCTTTATAAAATCCCTTTTTCTCACACTGACTAAACTTATAAACAAATAGAAAAAAATACTCTATAAGTCAGGTAATATTTTCTTATTAGCTACTTATACAAATTTAGCGTATTAAGAATGATATTGAAAAGTCGTTATAGCCAAGTAGTGTAACGTGTGATTTGGTGGTATATAAAACTGTGATCTTTACAAGTATAGTCAGTACGAAAAAATGGGCTATAGTCGGAGTATAACACAATAGAAATAATTAGCCTTTGCTCTTACGCTACAGTACTTCTTAGAGCCATTCCTTCATCAGCGTGCACGATCACCGAGGGTCGTATGAGACGTGTGGCAATGGCGTCCCGTGCAGTTGCCAGCCCTACTGTGGTCACATGCAGTACCAGGAGGAGTAGCCCAGTGAGGGTTACGGTGGCTGTCGCTTGTCCCGGCTGGCCCCAATACAGCACTGGGTATATGTATGCATTGCCGTTGCTGAAATAAATAGAATTTATTTACTGGCTTTACTTATACTGTATTATGGAAGTGTATCAGAAGTTGATTATAAATTTGCTACGGTGAAGGAATACATCGTGAGGAAATCAGCACTCCTGAGAGTTCTACATAAAGTTCTCAGAGATCTGCGAAGTCTACCAATTCGCACTTGGCCAGCGTGGTGGATTATGGTTTGTACTCCTTTGTGAGTGGATCACCAGAGCCCAGTATTGGGACAGATATGGGTTGCAATGATGATCATCAAAGGGATCCAAGATCCTTAGTAAAATTATTATTAATTGTGATATATTTAAAACAAATATTAATTAATGATAATGTCATTATTACAATAATTAAATTTAAATGTAATTATAATCGTTAAAACCTGAAATTGTAAATAAAAATTACAAATGACAATTTGAATAATTGATAAGACTGATATCGTAGGATAGGATAATCTAGTTTTTTCTATTGATTTATAATAACATATCTGTTTAATTACAATTCGATATAATTTAATAAACATTTCCAATATACAATAACTGTATTGTAATGTAATAAGCGGAATAACTATCCTGTTATTGAAATCTAATAACCTTAACCGATACTAATTACATTCGTGTTCAATCAATTTGATCGTACAATGGATATTGTGAGTTAGTGCAGCCGTCTTTGTCTTTCATAGAGGACATAGTGTTTTATAAATCTTCAATATTTATTAAATAAAGTTTGACTGCCCTCGCTAGGCTACGATATAGCAAGGGCCGGAGAGGGAATTCTTTATCCGGAAATTTTATGTTTATTTGAGAATTGATTTAAATAAAACACTAAATAATAATTCAAGCTGAATAGAATCAGTGAAAACATTATTTAAACCAGATCAACCGTTTGAGATTAGCGTGCCTAAAGGCACAGAAAAACAGATAAGCAGTCAAACACAGTTGTATTTCCTATTAACAGCCACCAGGTAATGTTTCTCTCAAACATCTTCCATGCACAGACAAACAGCGATGAGGTATAGAATTATTATACTCTTCTTTTCACCGTCCTTCGTCTCCTACCCATTCTTCTTCTGTCACCGTCTTGAAGTGCTATGTTGTTGGTGTCTGGGGTTAGTTGTTATTGATTCCGGTTACTTCAGTGATGTTGTGCTGCCCTTGTTTCAGTGTCTTTCTCTCGTGTTGTCCCTCAGTGTTGAGTTTTTAATGTCCATGGGAGGCGGTGATCACCTACCGTCAAATGACCCGTCTCCAGGTTTACCTGCTTAAAACAAAAATGAATAGATTGACTCATCCTTACCCGTCTTTGCCACCGGCTAAGTAGAAAATAATTGAGAACACTACGAAGGCAAACGCGAAGCATATTGGCTGGTAGAAGTGTAGAAGCCGGGAAGGATGAGACGATGACATGAGAAGAAGAACCATTATGATAGAGTTGATACCATGGACTGCTACGTCTAACCCATGATTTAATTCTTCTTCAATCCCAGCTGGAAAGAAAAGTACGACATTAAATTGGAAACGTAAACTCGAAATATTAATAAAATATTTATTTACTAGGAATTACTATTTGAAAAATATTAATTAAACCAAACCTATTTAATTTGCTATTTTTATGTAAGTTTGAAGTGTATTATTTTTTTTGTTTATCTCTTATTTTTTGTTTTCCTGCCCTATTTTCGTATGGTTGTTATTTTAAATTATATGTATGTGTTAACTAGTGTAAGTGGGTTTTTAAATACGTACTATTTAATAATAAATAAATAAAAATAAATTAACCATGCCAACAAACATCTGGTCCGGGGTTCCTGGTACATTTTTTGATATGATTAGGTACTATCAAGCAAATTTTTGTAAGTTCATTTGGATGAGACGTCCAATTTTTACTAACATAAATTCTCAATTGTGGGAGCTAACAGATATAGGTAGAAAATAGTGTCTCCGGTTCCTCAGGTAACATTATGATACCCCGTTATTTTAGGACGATGTAACCATTAAATAAAATAAATATGAATTAAGCAATACACAAAAAATCGCTCAATATACACGGGGGTGAAAACGATAGATCACGATAGCTTCTTTCCACATACCCTTTACTTTGTCGATACGTGTTTCTTTACTGTTACCTTTTTCTTGGTGTACAATAAAGAGTTATCTATCTATCTATACCCTAGCTGGTATTCAACCCATTAATAGCCCGCTACTGAGCACTCCTTACTGAGGGTGCCTAGAACCTACGTAATTTCGCTCTAATACGGAATAGTGGAGCACTTCAATGCGATATGTTCTAACTATCATTAAAATATTTTTATAAATTAATAAGGGGTGACAACTCGAACTGCAGCAGAAGTCGTCACCGAAAGTTGTTTGCGGTTCCAGGATGCAGATTAGTTCTAGCCAGTGAATCGCCGTTCGTGCTCTTACCCTGTTCAATGGTGTTCTGGCCTATGATCCAGGTCTAGACGTGTTTCACACCAAACCTGCTGTATTCCGCTCAGCGGCCGCTAGATACATCCAATTATTGGATGTAAATTTATCTAAGTAAACAGCTTGGATTTTTTTATCTGTTAAGTTTACTTATTAGCTTCTAATTAAATAAATATATTTTATTATATGACAAAATATACATAGATATTTCTCTAGATATTTCTGAGTACCATCAGTGTTAACTAATATAATATACCGAGCGAAACAGGTATATGATATAAAAATACCGAGACAAATGCATCTGTTGGTATAATTAAAGAGAAGAATAAATTAACAAATAAATAAAGAATACATTAAGTAAATATTTTTAAATTGTGTAAAGTTATTTAATGTTACGTACGTAATGTATATACATACAACAGTCAAATAACTACGAGTACCAAAGGTTAATTAATATAAGTTTTTTGTTGTAATTTTATTCACTTAAACTACCTTAGATAAGTAAAACTCGTTTTTATAATTGTTTTAGTAATAAATAAATTAGGTGCATGAATAATCATTTTGCACTGGTCATTGTTTTATGATAAAAATGTAGAAATAATTGAGTTAAACCAGTATTGTGATACATCTATAGTTACACTAAGGTCTGTTCGCAGCTTCGTCCGTGTGGTATGTTGACAAAAAGTTTGTCTACGTTTAATTCCAGATCATAAACTTTGTGTCAAATTTAATTTAGATCTGTCCAGAAGTTGTTGCGTGAAAGAGTAACAAACATCCACCTAGTTGCATGGATCGTGGGCACGGCATTACTTTGGTGGCAGGAAGAAACCTCAAGTTGACTCACGCGTCTTTCTCTTTCTCTCAATTACAGTTTTTAATTGTTTGGTGTTCACCACGATCCTACATTTAAATGATTACTATAGTAGTTCCCTAAGATACTATTACAAACCTATGTATGTAGCTTATAATGCCAACAGGAACTCTCTTACAATGTTCGCAGTAGCGCGTAGTACTTTTATACATACATACATAGTTGTAAACCTAACACATATTTTTTAACTTGACATTTTTTTAAACGAAAACATACAGTTCAATCAGATTATAGGATGTAATTTTCTAATGTTTCGGTTAAAAGGTTCGGTTGTAATATTTGCATTTAATATTGATTCGTATAGGTGCTTTTATTGTAATTTAGTATAAGAAATATCTCAGTACATCGTTTAAATTAGGAGGGGATGGATAGATATTTCAAGACATTCAAATCTTTTATAAAATCGCCCTCTCCTATCCTGTATACTTGCCATACTAGCATAATTGTATTCACAAATATATATATATATATTACACACACATATAGTCACGTTTTTAATATACCTCATTATGTATATTCATGCATATTTTATAACAAAGTGTATTTTTTTGATCTTTAAGTAATGCTTATGTAATTTAATATAATAAGAATATACGATGCAAAATAACATTTCTATATAATTAGCTATGGGGTTTTATTAATCGATGAATTGGTCGACCTAGCAATGGTTATGTTATTCTTACCATAATTTTGTATGGGGTCGTAAAGTCATTAGCCGGACGATTCTTGTTTTATCAAATAACTAGGAATTCCGTCCGCTTCGCTACGGAAGAAGTGGTTTCAGAGTTCCCATACTAACTTCAACGTATTATACAACGGGAACAAAGCAGTTATCTGGGATAAAAAGTATCCTATAACCATTGTCCTTATATAAGCCACAAACATGTCAAATTTCATCAAAATTGGACCATTGCTTTCGGAGGTGCCTTACTAATTTTAACCTGTTATCTTGTGGGAAATAAGCCATTTCTTGGGATTAAATATATCTTATAACCATTGTCGGGTTTTAAACTACGACAGTGGCAAGTATCATCTAAATCTGTCCAGTGGTATTTGCGTGAAGCTCGAACAGGCAGACAGAGACAATAAATCCAATAAAAAATGTTTTGGTCTATATGATCGAAATACAGTTGACGAACGACATTCAGCTCAATGTCTTTTAGGTATATTGTGCTACAATAGAACTTCAACTCTATATGATCCGAATATAGTGCATATTTCGTTGACAGACGACTTCCGGATGGATATCGTTTAGGTGAAGTTGAAAGCGGATTACGAATGTGAATACCAAATTACGCTTCAACGACACAGTCGCTACGATATCATTACGACTTCTGAAATAAGAATCGGCCGGCAAATAGTGGTCTCCATCCCATACAAAATTTTGTTATTTTACATTTACGTGACACCATTTTTAGTATCAAGAAAAACTCATACTTAACCCTCTGTGCTTTCAATTGGTTATTTGAATCGTGAAAATATTCAACAAAACGAAAGATTCGATTACCTATAGATTTGATATTATGTATCTTTACAGACCTTCATACAGTACGCTCCAGTAGAATACTGTGATGAGGAAGGCGAGCGGCACAGCGGTGTTGCTAAGCACCCAATAGGTCTTCACATACCATGGCGAACAGAACTCAGCGCCTGCCGCAAAACACATACACAAGGAGCAACAATTTTATTATTATTATTTATTAAAACTTCAAAATCGGTAAAATTACATTAATTAAAAAGACAACACGTTTATGCATCTCCCACAGTGCTTCAGATATTCTGACAATGTTCTCGCCCATACATCCGTAAACAAATCGCATTCAGCGTTGACCTTGCGAAAACGATATACTGGAAAGAATTGAACCACTAAGAAATGGAATAATTTGCCTGCGCCTGTATTCCCTTCTAATATATAATGTGGAAGACTTAAAGAGAAGGCTTAATAGGCTAAGTTAGTGCGCCCAACTTCCAAGACATTATCGCCACCTACCATTAGGTGGGAGAGTGCTAAAACAATAACTGATTTGAAGTAAAACATAAAAAGTTTGAATTCATATTATTCCGAAGAAAATAACATTCAGAAGTGAAATTATAAAATTTAATATAATTGTATATCATTTACTTGTTTACTATGCATATTCTTTATGTACTTAGTAGCTGTTGTTCAAACTACGGAATAAAAAAAAGGTTCAAACATTTTTATCTAACGTATGATTTGCAATTCACATTTAACAGGCGTCATGATGTCTATTAAAGAAAAGGACGTTGAGTGTTTATTTGTGGTGAAATAGATTATTTTAAATGTAGACCACGTATTTTTTGTTACAATCAATTCAAAAATGATTACAACTCTTATTGTAAAATCAAATGAATCACTGAACATAATCCTTAGGCACAACGAGTGTGTATACTTACCTATTATATTTTTTTAAATATATAGTAAAGCATGTTTTTGAATTGGAGTAAAGGTGAAATTTTGTAAAAGCAGTTTCATTTTAGTCCTGGAGCGATAAAATAGTGTTAATTAATGTGTTAATCTTCCACGAATTAAAATATTACACTTTAGATGGACTGTTCAACATAAATTCGTTCATTCAATCACTTCTACACTATTGATTTAAATATGTACAGCAAATATAATAAAATAGGTACTTTTACAATTAAGGCTCAATTTTAACTAATGGTAAATCGAGATTATTTCTGGGTAACTCATGCTTAAGTGTTTAGATATAAAAAGTCAATCTTTTTCGCAGCAGGATGTTTAATAATGGTGTGCATGTTAACCATATATAGATACATAATATATTCCTCATTTTCTTTTACAGTCTAGAAAGATAAAATATAAAAATCAGTGTTGATAACGTACGTACGTATCAGTTATCAGTACTAAGTAAACATAACCAAAAATAATATATCGTTATATTTTTCGCGACAGATAAAGTGAAATTGTGTGACAAAATACTCAACAAGTTTTATAGTTAACTTACACACAAACACTTTAACTTAAGAAATGTTTTAAAATTATTGCATTCATACTCACTTATGGGTCCGTAGAGGTAACACCGCGCGGACACTGCCGTCGCAAATCCAGTAGCAAACGTGATAAAAGTGAGACCCCAATGCGTGAGGTATATGAACCACAAACCGACCGGCGTATCACTGACAGCATACATTATAAACGAGGTGAGTATGATGCCAAGAGATGTTAGAAAGAGCAGTGCCCTCCAAATCAACATAGGAACCGACGAGCGAGTTGTTTGCCAAACGCTGAGGTAAAAGTCCGCCGGCTTGGAGTGCTCTAGCCCTATCATATCCCAGTGCATTTCACCTTTAAAATAATTCTTTATGGCACTCATTACTATGGTGTTTCGGTAACACTCCACGGACGGTACACTATAGTGTCTTTGAGCTTTATCTATACTACGAATCGATACGATATCGCCCGTTTATCGACTGATTCATTTAGTTTTTGGTAATGCTGCCAAATTCTTTATCTTCAACTGACGATTCTGTCTCGTATCTTCAAGGTGCAGCCGTATTTGATATTATAATGTTTTCAAAAGTATAATTTAAGTTGTTATTTTAAATTTTTTACAAATTATAAGTTTTACACTTATTAATATTTGTTTTATTTCCTTAGTTGTGTTACATGATTTAAGAATAATATCGAGATATAGAAAAATCATAGAATCGTGAATAAGCACAGTCCACCTTTTGTGATTTACATGAACTAACAAGTGAATTTCGTGTTCAAACAAATATGAAGCCTTCACCCTCGTTAATTTGTACACAATATTTGCAGTTGATTTCAAATAATAGGTATTTTCTAGGCAGATTAAAATAGCTAGTCATAGTTTTGAAAGACAGAAGAGAGCCACACAGTTACTGAGTGTAATGAGCCAACTAGATTATCTCATACAATATATTTGAAAAAAAATTTAATTTTTTACTTAATTCAAAACCAAGTTTTAGGTTCTTGTAAAATTATCCTTTTCCTGTTCCTGTATGGTATAGAGTAATACACATTTTTCTAGAATACTCTATGTAAAGCTATGTCTGACAAATGTGTACATACGAGTATATGTTACAAAATTTGGGATATAAGTGTAGTCTAGTGTCTAAATTATAGGCACTCGTAAGTATTTTAAATCATTAACAATTTAATGTATATGAATATAACCATCATATTTAATTTTTTCTTGAATACTGTGAATAAGTACTAAACAGATAATATTAATAAACTCATTCATTTGTCTCCAATAAATTTATTCGTTAATTTTAAGAAATTAACCTTATTTATTGTTAGTTACATTATTTATTAAACATGCTTGTAGTGAAACATACTTCGTCACGTGAGTAGTCGAGCAAAGCATCATACATCTCACCATCAGTTCACCAATCTACATCAATCATCAGTCATCAAAACCAATTCATATAAATAAATTAAATAAAAAAAAAAATCGATAAATTCTATATACAATATATTTTTTAACTTTAACGGTTTTTTAAATTAAAATTTGTAAGTTAAATTAAATTTCACTCGTTTTTCGCTAGGAATTTTGTATGATAAAATTCTATCGAATTTGGGTTACTTTGATTTGTGAAGTGCTCTTAGCTTATCTTAGATTCTACACGAAGAGATTTAGATCTTACACGATGCTGGTCAGTGACAATAACAAAAAAGTTTGAGTTACTTAAAACTATAATTCAATAATTTATATTATCAATAATTATTTTATTCTTATTTTTATATTACAAACGACTAAAAAAGTAATAAAAAAAAATTCAAAACAAACCTATTTATTCGAATTATATTTTATTCGAACAGGTAATTAAAGGGCTTTGACATAACTGTTGAAGTACATTCATTGTGAAAATAGAAAATTATACAGTAAATCGTGATTAAACAATTTTATCTTATAATAAGTAAAATATTTGTAATGGTATCTTTTACAGTCTTATATCTTATATTTCTTATCAATAATTATTATAATACTGTAGCAATGCTGTCTATTACAGATAATAAAATAAAGACTTGCATTACATACTTAGTAGCACAGTCTGACAACTGAAATACAATATTATTGGACCTTAGTATACAATATAATTGCAAATTAATAAAATTAACAAATAAAAATTTAATTTCACATTAAATTTAACTGGATATAATTCAACATAATATCACAATAATTAGGTAAACTCACGCAATAACAGGCGTGGTTTGAAAATCGATACTCATGTGTCATCAAATACTGAGTATGCGCTCAAAAAGGTTCATAAAGCGGCAATTGGTTCATCAGATGTTCGTTAAGCCTTGTCGGAGGCCTTTTTGTCTTTACCAAATTGGTTGGTTACTAACTATCCTATGCCATTGCTCTGTAGTGGTTTATTACTGGTTTTAAGCCAACGTGGCTCTCTTCGTCGACAAATATACTAGCATTCCATATCAAACACATTTTAATAAATAAAATATTAAGAATAGGTTATTTTAGTAGGTTCCTTGCACCTGGTATGCCGTGCTGTTTCTTCTGATTCGCCTGCTGACAGCGTCTCTACAGACCACTAAGATAACGACGACTCCGTGCAGTATAACAAAACCCAACGTGCATAACAATGCCAGGATTATCGTCTGACCAGGTTCCTCCCAGTCTATCATTGGATATATTGAATTTTCACCAAATCTGAAATGATAAATTCAATACCGAAAAATCAATTATTACTATCAGGCATCATTATCGGGTAGTCGTTAAGTATTGTCGGAGGCTTTTGTCTCGCCTTAAAATTTCCGAAACTTGGGTTGGTACCCATCCAGGGGTCAGCAATGGCGCAGCGAGGTAGAATATGGTTTAGGAGCTCCTAAACAAAGAGCCTAGACCATAAATATTTAGGTCCAGTGCTCAGTAGTGGGTCACGGAAAGAGTTAGAGCTTATCGTTCTCATATCATTACTAAATATGTTACTTATGTATTTTGTTAGATAATAGATACCTTCCAGGATACAGGTAATTCTGTAATATATAATGTCATTAAAATGTGTGTCGTTATATATAATTTTAAGCTCGAATCATCGTGGTCTATGTATATCATGCTATACTTACGGGTACGCACGATATATGTCTTTTGCACCGGATATCTAGTACCCGTAACATAGTATGATGTGCAGCTGTTAATTTTATTTGTAGATGTTTACGATAGATTGTACACCTATGTATATTAACATCATAATGAGTTTTAATTGATGTAATGGAATTAATGTTAAAATGTTTATCACATTTTGTTTTTAATGTGCATTAAAACCTGCAATGCATATTAAAAGAACAGCTTAAAGTTAAAAGCGTTTTATTAACCCTCTGAAAATATGTTCCATATATGAGGAACTCTGAAGACATAGAAATTGCGAAAATTGCGATATTTTCTGCAAATATTTTTGTCTATATAGATAAGATAAATGAATTAGAAAGGATCCAAGTTGGATTCGGCTAATGCTGAGGTTCTCAAAATTATTTCGTCTACCATTGAAAAAAATATTTTTGTAATAAAAAAATACTCACGCATCTTTGCCACCCAAGGCGAAGTAAACATAACTGAATAACAAGTAGATGATTCCCAAGCCAATAGGGAAGTAGAAATGGAAGAAATAAGCTGGCTGCCGCGAGCTGATCAACAGCGCAAACATCAGGACACTATTGATGCCGTGGATAAATATGTCCAGAGTCAAGTCGAACGCGAAATCCTGTGCTGAGTAATAAAAAAAATATTGTCATCAAAACGTTCCTTAAAATCATACATATATATGTATTTATATTTTTAAAGATAGACGATTTCTGACGGCTAAAACTTTTTGGTATATCTGAATCATGCCGTAACAAATTAGTTCGACAACTTTACAACAGATGGCATAGTGTACTAAACAATTTTAACTTGAAATTTAGCTCTACTTGGTTACCTTAATGATCGGAATTCATCATTATTAATTCCCATCATTAAGATAAAATATAATACATAATTTAGATGGGTAAATCTAATAATTTCTCCAAAATTTGAAGTTTAAATTCTTAAGCTGAGAAAAATTGTACTTTTATCGTGTTTTCATGAAACTAGCAGATTGCGCAAAATTATTTTTTGACATTACAAAATACATTGACATTAATTTCTCATTTACTGCGTCTAGGGAATTTAATTATACTTGAAAGTTTTATGAATCTTATCCAGTAGTACAGGCTTAAGAACAAGATTTTAAGCATTTGGAATTGTTACTGAATTAG
>DWJZ01000225.1:0-38135 GCA_018249125.1 Asbolis capucinus
AAAGTTAATTTGCTTTTCCACAGTACCTCCGTTATATTCTGAATCAAAAAGCAGGCAACATTTTTATTGAATGATTTATAAAAATAACATTATATTTAAAACTTTTGGTCAGGGTAGTCAGTATCTTTTAAATTATTTTAATCTTGACTCCATCACAACAATCCGCATTGGAGCAGCGTGGTGGAGTATGCCTCCTCCATTACTTCAGAGACCCGTGCTCATTAGTGGGCCATTAATGGATTGAAGCCACAATGTCGACTCATGGTGGACTCATATTGTTTTGTTATGGATTATATAACTCACTATCGCCGCGAACATATCGACGACGGAAAACAATAGGGGCAAATTTCTTTAGAGTAACTCATAAGAGTCACTCTCAATCTTCTACGATGAACAATAAGGGTGTAAGTCCTCTGATGTCACCCTAAGAAGTTACTCCTTTATTGTTTATTCTTATGAGTTGCTCCAAGGAGTTTCGCCCTTATTCTTTATTATTATGAGATACATTAAAGACTAATGTCCTTTGTTGTCCTTCGTCGATATCATGTATAAGTACACTTGAGTAGATAAGAGGAGTAAGTACGAAAAGTACCGTAGCGTATTTTATTTTACCGAGTCATCATCTGATTGTGTTTCGCTTACAAGCTACTTCGCTCAGCAAAACGGACGTAAGTCAGTGTCCGAGATGTAACACTACGGTACTATTACTAGGATTCCAGAGATACTAGGAGCTCAGACGCGCGATGTAGAACTAGCCGACATCAGCATCAATCACTTATTGATTGATAACAGGAAAACGGATATCAAGAATACTTTCGCTTTTAAAAACGTTTTATCTGATACAAGAACAAGGAAGTAAGGGAAGTTATGTATAAGTGAGCTTATATCTTATATTTATGGTTTTGTGAAAGATAGTCCGTTTTCCGGTTTTTTTACCGATTTCAAAAAAGAAGGGGGTACTCAATTAGTGTGTATTTTTTAATATATGTTACCTCAGAACTTTTTACTGAGTGGGCCGATTTTGAAATTTATTTTTTATCCAAAGCAGGTGCTTGCGATCTGGTTTCAGTTTAAGCGTTCTTTGACGAGCAGTTTTGGAATTATTGTTCCTTTCGATATTTTTCTTTTTATTCCTTACCTTATAACTTTTTATTGTGTGTACCGATTTTAATGATTATTTTTTTATTCTAAAGGTAATACTTGTACCGTGTGTTCATGTAACTTTAAGTGATATCTGGCGAGTGGTTAAGAGTAATTAGCATTTATCTTGTTTTTCTTAATATTTGTTGTTAACTTTATGGGGTATTCCGATTTTACATTTTTTTTATTCAAAAGGGAAAACGGATTTGTCGGATCATTGAATTTAATTATGAGCGACATCTGACGGTTAGTTTTTGACTTATCTTTAATAATGCGTATTTAACTGGTTGCGACTGCGTTGACAATGATAGTTTGAATGCATTACTTGCCGGAGCCATTTGAAGTCGGTTTTTTTTAAATGATAAAAATGATTTTTATGTAGCAAAAGTTAGTGCTTGATTTCGATCCCACCTAATGGAAAGTGGCGATGATGTCTAAGGTGTTGGGCGCATTAACTTAGCAAATGCCTATTCACTCTTTTGAAGACTCTAGCATCTTACGGGGGCGGAACGCCGACAAGTTATTCCAATCCTTCGCAGTGCGTATAATAGACGACGAAGAAAACCACATCGTTCGAATGTTCGAGCGAATAGTTCACGACAAACCGTAGTCCATACATTTTTGGGTAACATTTGCGGAAAAACAGACGTCATATTTTTCTGCACTCAACATCATATCCATATATGTATGTTTGAATTAGCGTAAAGCAGAATCGAAAACAGAAAAGATATTTGTCTCAAGGCCCTGAATAGACATCTGTCTCAAGGGCCAGAAAAAACATGTGTCTTAGGACCCGGATTAACAGATCCGTAGTATAGAACAAGATCTCCCAACAGGACACTCACAACAGGAAAACTGCTTCTTTGCACTGTACTCTCGAGACGAACCACTTTCGCTTTAGACAGGCTGGTTGGTCTAGTGGTTAGTGAACCTGATTGCTACACCGAAGATCGTGGGTTCAATTCTAACCCAGATCAAACCTTACTGTGATGAGCAGGAATGTGTGTCTGGGTGTAAATATCTATATAATTGTATATTTAAAAGTAGTATATATGTATGTTTATCAGTTATCTGATCACAGTACAAGCTAACGCTTAGTATGGGATCAGATGGCGCGTGTGAGTTCCAAAGATATTTTTTTATTCAATAAACCTTTTCAATTTCCTATTTTCAACTTGCAATGGTTAACAAATCTCAGTCGGGAGGTATATGCAGTAATGTTACCTGCTTTAATTAAATGAATCAATTAATCACTAAGTATAATTATTCATTAATTATTCATTAAAATAACCAGCTTCGAGTTATGTCGTCTAGTAATAACGACATCATCAACGAAGTCGAAGGCAGTTAAACAAAAATCGACTATGCTACTTACTACTAAAAGAAGTATTATTAGGAATAACTCAAAAATTTGTCGTCAGATGTCGTTCAAATTAAAATGGTTGATATGTCATGTGCAAGCATCAGCTTCTAAACCGTTTTTTTTTTCAAATTAAAAAAAATATTGAATCCGGTTAAAAAATACTATTGAATTGAGAACCTTCTTTTTGAAGTCGGCTTAAAAATAGTTCTGTTTGGGCGACATTGACCACCATTCTTATCGTAGAGCTAGTATTTCTGTTTCTCTTTGATAAAAAAGAGTTCAACGTGATTACTGCACCGTGCGCCATCTACCGGCGTAGTGTACATCTTTCTGTCTAATTAGCAGATGAAAGTGTGTAAAAGTGTTCTACAGCTTGGATAGATGGCGCGACTAATTCTTATGCTCGTACCTACTTATATCTATACTCATAGATATGAAATTATAAAAGCATATTTTATACTAAGTACCGTAAAACAGGGTGAATAGGGATTGCGGTTTGAATAGGGTCAAAACTAAAAACTTAATTTAATGCGTGATATTCAAAAGGAAGCAACTTTAAAGGGTAGATTTTGTTTTTTAATTTGTAGTAGATTATCTATTTTTGTAAGTGGCAACACCTAACGAAATTGAAGTTTTCTACAAATGGTGATATTTACGAACTGAAAACAGGTTTTTAAACAACGGCGGTTTTTTGGTCTCAAAACTTGGCTGATAATTTAAAAAGTTTCAGCGTTTACGTTATATAAGTCCTTTAAATATTTTAAGTAGCTCATATTAGAAGCAATCATTATAAAGGTGGGGGATAAAAAGAATAGATTGTGGGAGAATAGGGATGTACTACGTCTGAATAAGAACTCAAAACATTTGATTAGGGACAAATAAGGGCCTATAAGAAACGGTGAAGTTCGAATGAGGACAGGGTTGGCACTTCATGTATTTGTTGAAATTTAATATGAACAAAAGGATAAACATTACAACTTAGTTGATTACGTTTTTAAAAACCCCAGACCGTTTGTTGTAACTTCGTAGCTCCTAAATGAATGGACCGATTTTGATGCTCGTGCGTATTGTGACTGTTGGACTTCATCGTCACTTACCATCAGGTGGGATTGTCGTAAAGCATTACGTAACTTATCTTACGTAAAAAAAAATTACGTGATCGAAATGTTAACTATAACTAGCTTTCGTTCAAACCTTTGCCTGCAGATGAATGAACTACGTTTTATGTTGTACACTGATCGATAGGCTGTGTAGGATATGTACTGTATTTTTTTCGTAGACTGAAATAATTATTGTAATGTTTTTAAATTTTGTTTTTGGTATAAATGTTATTTTTTGATTTTATTAAAGTTGATTTAAAATTATGTTTCTCAGAAGTTCCTTTGTTTCTAGAATATTTCATATATAAACCTGTGTTTGATTGTAAGAAATTGTTTTAATGCACCAAGACACTTTAAATCTACTTGCTGAATTTACTTTGAAATAGACGTATCTTTAATACCTTCAAAGATCTATGTAGGGCATTGCCACTAAACCTAATTAAATCCTTTTGGCAGCCCTATGCTTAATCTCCTATTATTCCCTTTGCCGTCTCTAATCGAAACGGGATCGAGTATGTACAGGGACACATATAGTATTATCAAATAAATCTGGTGAAATTAGTCATCATGTAATGTATTTTTAAATTCATAGGAAAATAAAAGAAACCGGAAAATGTTTGACACTGTTAGTTCATTATTGTTCCGGCAATAAATAAATAAAAAAATTGTGAAGTGAAATTCGTACCTATTCACCCCGTTTTACGGTACATTCTCTCATAAACATGACTTACTTTGTCATACTCTTGCACTTGAATTACCTGAACTTCAGCACAGATAACACTAATAACCACAGAACAGTCATAACTTATATAAAAATTCCTGCCACGGCCGGGAACCCGGTACCTGTAGGGGCAAGCTTACTCTACCAACTAGGCTACAGACCGTCTTTTTATTTATATACTCGTACATACATAATTATTCTAGCGTGTCTGTCTGTTCGATTTCTGCGCGATCATATCGAAATGATCCGTAGAACCACGCGACAGACTTGTCTATATTAACAAAAAACGAAGTGTCGTGAAATCCGTTTTCTATTTAGACACGAAGTCACGACTATATTACCCGCCAACGTACATACATGTTCAAAAACCAACAACTGAAAAAAATCTACCCATCATGCTAATTCGGGTATTGAAATGTATGCATTTTTCAACGCGATGTAATTTTTCACTGGCAATGTATACGTTAAATTCAACCGTTTTGTACTATCGATGCAATGATAATATCGATAGTATTGCCAGATTTTATAGTCTAATGATAGTATCGATAGTATTAGCCTTCAACGACAGTATTGGTTAAGGTTTGATGATATCTCTAGTATTGTTAAATGTCAGTTTTATCGATATCCCTATCGCTAAACTACAGTTTTGGAGGCCAACTATCGATACACAAACTATCGATAATTAGGCAATCGTAGCAGATACTCTCAGCATTTTAACATAAACACGGAATTCGAATTACAAAAAATCGATTAATCGGAGCGAACATCGAGACTACATCAATATTTATCAAAATACCAGCCAGTGTTCGCTATGTGCATCGAGCGCATACCGCCGCTGCACTTCACAAATGCAGCGCGGAAACTGTAATTACCGAATGACTATTTTTAAATTTAGAACATCAAAAGCATAAAAAATATAAAATAACTGGCAATAAAATGAAGTGACGAGTGAAATAATCGAGATAAATAAATTGTGTCGAACTTATTGTGAAGTGTTGCTATGGAGAACTTTTACGGCATTATCAGAACGTTGAGCAGGAAAACACAGAAACGTAAAAAGGAGGTAATTTTTTTTTATTGTCTACTACTGAAATATGCTACTGTGTATTTTTTTTTATTCAATAAATTAATGCTTGACCAGAATATTAATAATGCCCTACTTTTTTGTTTACGGCAGATATGTTTTTCTATATTCACGAACACGATAGAAGCACTCATAGCTCAGTGGTGTGTGTCTATTCTAAGTCTACGGCAAAGATGAGCAATAGCGGTGGCTCTCGTAAAGTAGATACGTGATCCCCTAAACGGTTTACTTTCTTTATTACTGCAATATCCCAATGTTACTTTAGGAGTTACTAATATCAACGAGTATACGAAAGATGAGCATCATCACCAGATGTCTCATCTGTTCATTTGTCGGCTAATTCTATTACCTGCATTATAGAAGTTATTCAAGTAGCAATTGTGCAACAACTTGTCGCTAATCATCTGCAACAGTTGCAAAGAACGCGCGGTTAGCTAATTTCGAAACCTAAAAATTACTAGTAAAAATGTTACACTTAAATAACGTTGTTATTAAAAATCAATGTTATTTTCTGGAACTTAATATTACTAATACTATAACAATAACAATCTTAACATAAATAAACCACCGTAAAAGGAACTTTGATCATTTAAAAACCCAACTTTTTAGGACAATTGCCGAAACTTTTATCTTAATTTATTTTAAATACAAAAGTTTAATTTATTTTAAATACTTTGAAAAGGATTTAATTGTATACCTGAACTAATCTTTTCTATAATTTGAACCCCCAATGTTGTTGAAAATTAAATAGCATTTGAAGTAATAGCGCTATTGGATAGTTACAACTTCGATTAGTTCGTAACATTGGATAAATCGATAAATCATATCTGATTAGACCTGAAGAATTTTAGCAGGATATTTTTATAATGTAAATGTTGCTAATATTCTTAAATTGTCATTTTAGATTAGAAAATTTTAGAAAAGATCATTTAGAAATTGTCATTTAGAAGACACACGGTCATATATGTACATTCAATACTGTAAGACTCGCTAGTTTTTTTCTATCCTATTGTGTAGTTGCTGGCACTGCAGATTTTTCATATTACGCTTTTTATAGTTACTTCGCTTATCATTAACTAATATAAGTAGACGAGCGCGGCTTCGCCGACATGGTAGCTGTGTTTATAAAAGCCTATGTATTATTCCAGACTATAATCTATCTCTGTGACAAATTTCATCGTGATCGGTTCAGTAATTGTTGTGTGAAGGAGAAACAAGCATATGTATGTATATCCTCACAAACTTTCGCATTTATAATATTGGTAGGATTCCATTAGCAAGAATAACTGAATGCCGGTAAATCATTGATTGCACAGTTATTCCATAATGCATTGTCCAGGTCAGATCGCGTGTACGGTATGTGGCAGTGTGCACTGTTGGACGCATTTCTTGAGCAACGCAGGTGGAACCGGCCTAATGCACATTGCCCCAGTTTCAGTGCAAATTGGAGACGACAGTTTTTTTCACAGTGCATTATTTTTTTTTTGCACATTCTTTAAATTTTTTGTGCACATTATAGGTGTTAAGTTTTTGCTCACTGTTTTCATTACGCGAAAAAATGTATATGTATGTATTTATTGGTTACCGTTGTAATTGGAAAATATATCGGTTATATTTTTATACACTCTGTATAATCCCTTCGTTCTAAATAATACTTTTTACAATGCATTCGATACAGTAGGCTAACGAATTTGTTTTGTAATATCTTATTAACAGCCATGACCCGAGAACAAATTATTATCTGCCAAATATGTGCCACAGCCGGGAGTCTAACCTGGTAACCCTTAATTTCAGGCAGAATTCCCAAACAGACAATATTAACAACGAAAATGAGTAAGGGCGTAACTCTTCAGAATATCTCATAATACTTTCGCCCTTATTCTTTTCCGTACTGCTTTCCTGTCATCATAATAGAGTTAATTGTTGACATAACATACTGTTGTATTGAAACACGTTAGAAATATTATAATGGACTGTATTTTCTGTAATACACTGGTTCATGCATGTGAGTTTTTTTTTTGACCGACTATCATTTGACATTAGCCATAGATATTAGAAAATTTAATACAGTTGGCATGCAGCTGCATAGATTATGTTTAATTATTTAATAAACACATATCATTGTAAGAACGATCTAAAACTTTTTTTCAAATGTATCCTACTAATATGATTGTATAATTACACCTTGCATGTTAAATTGGAATAGGAAATCACATCATAATAATTTCTCCATATCTAAGCAATGCGCGCGCCATGTTTTTTTAGTGCATAAATCGATACAGTACTAAGAAGAGCTGCATAATTATATGGCGCTTGCTATCTGTTATGTTAATACACAATTAACTCAGATCGTATCGAAATAACATTTTATTTAATTTTGATAGTTGCAATGCTTTATAATATCGTGAGTCTAATCGTGAATAATTTGCACGTGAATCATTTAGCGATTGATTCAAGCAAGAGGGCCAGCCAGACGGGCCTCACAAAAAGATAATAATTCGTCAGCAAAGCCCTACCGAAAACCTGACTTCTATACGATACTCTCATAGGCCAGCATGGGGTTGAGGTTTATATTATAAGACGCCTCAATACGGCTAAACTATAATACTCGTATACTCAGCAAATGGTTGCCTGGAAGAGATTAGTACATCTTGATAAGGCCGCGTATTGTACTTTGTGGTTCTAATTTATGAAATAGTAATTTTGTTATTGTTCACAATAAAGAAAATTTATTAATTGTCTAAACATTTATAGATAGAAAAAAATCCTACATGGATTGTTTACCGTTTAGCGAGTCCTTGTATTCGAAGGCTTAAACCTATCACATCAAGCCTGTCATTAAAAATAATTGTCATCCTAACTGAAAATTGTGTGCAAAATTTCAGCTTAAAATAAATAAAAATTAAAATAACTCTAAAGTTAAGAGTAAAAGTCTCTTTAAGTTGTAAAGAGAAACGTCCTTTTTGTATTCTGTCGTCCATATACAACTATTTCTCTATAGTTAATTTGCTGGCCAAAAAGGAACACGCTGTATTTGTACCATAGACACGAAAGACTTATGTCCGTGTGGTTGATAATGATAACTTATTAATCGTCCATTCACGCTTTCCCGCGCACCGCGCTATCTCCGCGCGTTCGACTGCAGCCGGCTAATAAAGTTAATTACCTAAACAACCGCATTGCTTCATACAAATGTCTTAGTTTTTACACTGTGAGGTGAAATGAGTATAATTATATGGAATTATTTTTTGATCACAATTTAATATATTATAATATAATATATTATAGGTGATGGTTATAAATTGAACACAAAGCCAATTATAAATTTACATTTTTCTAACATGTACAATTACAGTCGCAATCAAAATACAAAAAACGCTTATATTAAAATATTTTTGTCATTGGACAGGTAGGTATATATATAAATTTTCAGGAATTTCTTAACTTAGGAAGTAGGTTAAATTTAATTCTAAATCAAATTCTAAGATTCTTATACATACTTACAAGTGAAGCTATTATAATTATGGCACATTATTAAAAAGTTAAAAACAGATATGGCGGCCGATTAAATTCGTTTCATTTGTTGTAAAATAAGTTAATTGATTAACTTAAAAAATCATTTTGACAGACCGTTTGTTTACAAGATAAGTCTAGATCTCATTCACGCATGATTTTATTCTAACCTACAAAAAACTATTAAGTTACAATAAAATACACATAACATTTGCATAAAATAACGATTTATTGCAACTAGCGGTAATTTACTTTAAATATGTACAATGCATTATGTAAACTACTCCGTATGTTGCGTGTGTAATTAACGAACTATTTATTTGTTTTTAACTCATTTAGATATGCGTGGACGAGTGTACATACTTCTAAGGAGTCATATTCCCGCTCAAATATTATAGACAATCGACTATTGACTCAACTCATCACGGCTCACGATTGAGCACGGGTCTCTTCTCTGAATAAGAAGGTTTAGGCCATAGTCCACCACGCTGGCCAAGTTGGCTGGACAAGTGGATTGGCAGACTTCACAAACCTTTGAGTTTTGCAAACTCCGCGGCATGCAGGTTTCCTCACAATGTTTTCCTTCACCGTTATAACTAGTGACATTTAAAATGCTTAAAACGCACTTATCTCCAAAACGTCAGAAGTGTGCTCCCTGGAATTCGAACCCGGACCCCCCGAGTAGGAGGCCGAATTGTTAACCACTACAGGCTATCGCCGCTTTTTTTGGGAATAATCCTGTGTTATTTCATGCTAATTTTACGAATAACATGAACGTCTTACGCCCATAGTCATGTTATGTTATGACCATAGATTATGACCATAGACCATGTATTATTACTAGTGGCATAATCACTGCGTCTATGGTCATGCCTAATAGTCCGGGGTCCGCGATACATTTTTTTCACTTATAATTAGACATCAATGATTTGAAGCAATTTCTAAATTTAATAAGGGCTATTATTAACGTTTTAATCAGTACTAAACTATTAGACAAATCAGTTGATGAAAATGACAGTTTTGTTATAAAACAGTCTCATTAAATGCTTAACACTCTAATATATTGGGCCGTAACAACTTTTCAATGTCACAATATGCGAGTTTTGTTACAAAGATCAACGTTTAAAGTATTTTGACACAAAATTTGTTTACAAGATTTGTACGGATGAGAAAAACGGTCTATATAAGTTTTAATACGCTGGCGGCGCGGCAGAACGGAAAAGACGTTGATTCTGCTGAATGACTCTTGACCTTTGCATCCCCATTTGAATAGCCGACAAATGATCTCATGCGTCACAATATTTACAGGCGAGGTGCGATTTGCGTTACAAATACCTATTAAGTTCGTTTAATAGCAAAAATGTTGATACTAAATTTGCTATCTGAGAGGTTTCCTGTAGTTTAGCTGTGGCCGAGTTCCACTTTCTGGATAGAAGACAAGTGTGTATATTGGCTAGCCGATTCCTAGCTAGGGCAAATCAATGTTTATTCTCTTTCTACGGGTGTTTTTATGTATATTTTTGTTGTATATGCTGCCAATGAAACAGAGAATCTATGTATGTAAGCGTATATAAAGAAAATAGCCGGAAATGACTGGCATTCCGTTGGCCTGGAATAATGACTATAATTTTTGCACAATTTATGTCAATTTGAAGTTTTTATACGACGCGAATGTAATTTAGGCATTATTAGCTATGTTAAATGCATCACTGATGTATCCTTACAGATTTCTAGCTCTTAACCGTTGGGGAAGAAAGGTCCTCGAATGGAGACCACGTTTTGGAAAAGGGAGCACAGGGCGTCCAGCGACTAAGCGGTCAACGTCCAGCAGTGAACAACCAAAAGGAAGATGGATGGATGATCTAACTTTTTGTGACGTAACCAAGTCCGTATACGTTGCAGCCAAAGATAAATCTAACAAAGTCATAACCTGATGATTTTCATACGTTTACATAATAACGTGGCGTATATTTTTGAACGCGGATATGTGAATATTTACTTAACGATACCAAAATGGAAATGGAATCCATTGTGATGGGTATGAATACGAATTCATCACAATATCAAATCACAATGAGTTAAGCAAATATGTGGTATAACATCCGGAACGATGCTTAAAATCATGATGACAAGTGTGTTAACATGATTAACGTTTGACCATATGGCTAATATATTTTGTCTTCCAACATGTTAAAGTTTAACAGGTTCATTTTGTACATTCACTTAGTTTTGTTCTGCAGCGGTAAAAGCCTTCGATTCTATTTTGCTGATTTCAGTATTCTGCTCGAGTGTATGATGTGTTCGATGTTTTTTCATGTTGAGAATATTCCTGGGAAATGAGATGGAGTTATCAAATGGCGTATCTGCTTCAGTCACTTGCTATGCCAATGCTGGGCTTTAGTCGAATCTCATAATACAAGCAGTGATAGCCTAACAGTTTGAACGTTTATCGATCGGGAGTCCTGGGCTTATATACTGCTGCAAACACCTCTAACTTAAAATTTTGTGCGTATCAAAAGTTAATTACCTTTTTATATGACATACAGCGGTACTTAAAACATTATTATTATTATTTATTTTAATTTAATTTTAATAATGCATTCTTCTTTTGACATTAGGTTATTTAAATTTCGATTTTTTGTGTATTATTATTTGGGTATTAATATTATAATTAATTGTTAGAATAAATTGTGTTTTGATTTTATGTCTTATTTATCATTATCGTTTGTAATTAGACCTTTTAAAAAAATTACAAGCTAGATACAAAGCTAAATATGCGATTTATATGTTACACATAACCCATCATTGTACTACCACATATATCGCAATTAAATGATTATGAATTATCCTTACCCGTGAGGAAACCTACACTCCCGAAAGTTCCCCAATAGGTGTGGAAAGTCCACCAATCCGCAGATGGAGGACTATGCCCATTAACCCTCACACTATGAGAGGAAACCCGAGCCCAGTAGTGGGACAGTTATAGATTGCAAGGATGATGAAATTAGTCTAATCTTAAGACGTGAGGAGTACATACCATGGTCCACAATACTGGCCAGGTGCAAATTAGACTTCACACACTTTTTAGGACTTTAGGTTCTATTAAAAGTCTCTAATAATCTCAATCTCTTTCCAGGGCCTCCGCGTAACTACGATCATTGGATCTTTCGGGACATGTGCCGGCTCGTGGCTGAAGGTTTTCTCCGTGCCCCAAGACATGTTCTGGCTGGGCTTCACTGGACAAACCGTGGTGGCCATCTCCCAGGTGTTTATACTGAACGTGCCGCCGCGGCTGGCAGCTGTCTGGTTCGGCGCTGACCAGGTCTCCTCGGCTTGCAGCATTGGTGTCTTTGGCAATCAAGTTAGTAGTATATTACTTGTACTGGCGTTAGTGCCCTCATAGCTCATAATGTAGTCAGAGCTGTGTGTACGTGTACTAAGTGTGTTTAGTGTACGTAAAGGCGTCGGTCCTTCAGCAACAAGTGTTTTTGTCAGAAAATAGGCCTTATAAGCTTCAGGAATTCAGACTGACTACTAACCCTTACTTATCTACATACGTATCACTTATGTACATTGTTGCAACCTATAGGAGTATGCTCTAAGCCTCTAAAGTGATAAGGAGCGAGACATTTTCAGGCGCAGGCTATTAATGGCAAAACACGTTTAAGGACTAACTTTTATTTCGAGCCGTACTGGGTTGGCTTAGATTTTAATCCCATGTTGGCCTAACAGGATGTCGTAAAAGGCATACAGGAGTCAGGAGTTCGGTGGTAGAGCTTAGCAGAAAGATCATTATCTTTTTGTGAAGCCGGTCTGACTGATCCTGGAGTCCTTTGATGTGGTTATTGATTTCAGTTGCTTCAGCAATATACTGCTTCCCTTTTTTCTTTCTCTGCTCCGTGAGTGAGATTATTTCTTCCTTCCTGGCAGGCAACGCGTTCGCGACAGCCTGGAGCTGTTAAGTGGCGACGCTGATCACTTACCATCAGATAACCCTCCAGCCCATTTTCCTGGTTATCCCAAAAAAGGCCCAACCATCGTCAATCGCCCGATGTTGTTTTAACTCAGTCAGCTAAGGATCGTAAATAAAACTAGCTAATCTTAAATGAGGATCTGAATAAAATAAAACCCTACCAGTAAAAGACAAGTCGGTCTACTGCGGGAATACGCTGTCTTCTTTGTGCCTTATTGGTTTCCGAGGTAATACGAAATAACAAAATGCTACTGAAAGCGGTCTAGCAAGGGCCCGGGGGATTCTGATAACAAGTCTGAATTATGACCATAATCGTAATAGAAATAGGGCTGGGGGTAAATATCACTGAACACCCAATTTTCTTCTTCATTTCGCCTCTTGTTATGAAGGGCCAATTATATTAAATTGCCTCTTAGGCAAAAATTAAGTCCTTGATAATAGCTATTGTTGATGAACGTATAATTATTACATATATATAGGCTGATGTATATGACGATGGCTCTGGGGGGTTCTGGGTTCGATGATGTGACAGATAAATATTTGTTCTCGGGTCAAGGTTGTTTATAAGGAATGCATGAGACACTAGGTTACAGAACCGCCATTGAATGATTGTAAAATGCTTTTATTTTTTTAAATATTAAGTATAGAGAGTTTTTTTTCTGAGACAAATGCTTATAATTTTTTATGCCAAAACCAGACAAATAAGCAGATAGGTCATCTGATGGTAACTGATCACCACCACCAGGAGTGGGTGTGATTCCATTCATCCATCCATAATCATATTATAAATGGGAAAGCGTGTGTTTGTATGCTTGTCCGTCTTTCACGTTGAATCGGAGCGACGGGTTAACGTGTTTTTTAATATGGATATAGTTGATGGTCGGGAGAGTGACATAGGCACGCGGGCGGAGAAAGGGGGGGGGTCTAGCTTATATCTATTTCAAATTTCATACAGACCCATTTAGTAATTTTTGCGTGAAAGAGGAACAAATATTCTACATATAATTATAGTCGACCCCTGCGACTTCGCCCGCGTGTATCTTGATAAAAAGTACTTCGTGTGTTATTCCAGACTATAATGTATTTCAACGCCAAATTTCATTCAAATTTGTTCAGTGATTCTCCGTGAAAGAGAAACAAATATTAATTCATCCTTACAAAGTTTCGCATTTATAATGGTAGGAAGTTAGCCTGATTTATCACAAAAAAATCTCAATTTATAAATCAGTCAAAATAGGTAAGTAGTAGGTTATAAAGTTTGTTTAAGGAAAAAACTTTAATTACTTTTCCTGTTGGCAACTTCTTGATTGGGAAAGTTTTGTTGCTTTTGGGGTTTAGAGAATTCGCTGCTTCACTTGTTAACGCCTGGGAGATTGCTAGATGCTAGAAAATCGTAGTAACTTTCACATAGCCCTGGACTACGCTAAGCCTACAAATTTCTTACAAATTTCTCCACAAACAAAAAGCCATATCTTTCCTCTTTGTAATCTAATATATGTAAGTTTTATTTAATAGCCGGAGCAAAAGTTTGTAATTCGTTATTAAACTTTTATTTATGACAATAGCTAAAAAATTACATTATTTTTAATAATATATTTTTTCTTAGTAACTTTAACTATTGGAAAACAAAGTTATCCAGATTAAACCATATCCTTGGTTCAATTTTGTTATAATTCGATATAACAGATATTAACATGAACAAAATTACATTCATTAATATTTTATGTACAGATTTGGCGCCGTTACAGCATTAATATTAAATTTGGCTACCAAGCTATCAGATATTATATTTTCGTTTGGTTGAGAAGTGCGTACATAACATATTTGTGTTTCAATAATAACTATTTATTACTAGGGTCTACATGCGGCTTCGCTCGCGTGGTAAACATTTTGTTGGTGAGTAGCTTATGTTACTCTTCAAAATATCAATTATATCCATGAAAAAAATACGTCAATCCGTTGCTCCGTTTCGACAAACAAACATACGGACATACTAACGCGAAAATTTTCACATTTATAATATTAGTATGGAAATGTATAGCAAGAACAAACATTTATCTGTTTATCTATTTTATTTATTTATCTGTCAATTTAACTATTATCCTGGAGTCGAAGCCGAGACTCCTCGGCCGTTCAATTCCTGCATCTGCAATATTATACCAGTTTTAAATCTATCCTATTATTAAACCTAACCTATCCTATTATTACCAGTTTTAAACGCGTATTTGTCAGAAAGCTATTTTGTATTAAAGCGTCGTTAGCACTTTTGACCCTTTTTTTACATATTTATGTCCCTCTGGGATGCTTCCCTTCCACCAGGATCCCATATTTAATGGAAAACGGAATCCCATTACTGAGACTTATTTTTTATTTATTTAGGAGAAATTGCCCTCGCTTCGCTTGGGAAGAAGAGTTGTCCAGTGGCTTCAGAGTTGCCACACTCATTTTGTCATACTATCCCACGGGAACAAAGCAGTTTTCTGGGAAAAAACCTATCTTACAACCATTCTCGTGTTTTAAACTTCGATTATTCTAAGTTTAATCAAAATCTGATAGACAGTCTTGATCTCAATCTCGTTCATATCCTTTGTCTCATTGGGCTCATTGAAAGCATTTTTAAAATAACCTCGCTCCGGGGAGGAATACATCAAATCACGGGTCGGTGCGGACCACATTCATGTGTAATCATAGGGAAGATCACAGGAAACGCCAAGCTGCGTTAACGCGGGCCATATCGCAACAGCTTGAGGCCCACATGTGGCCCGCGGGCTGTTTGTTGCCAACCCATGATCTAAATAATAAGGGAATGGAATAGTAGGTCATGTCCTAAATTCACTCACGTCATCTCACCATAAAGCTTGCTCTACACTTCTATCTTTACTATAGACATAGTATATAGCTATGTTATAGAGCCTTTATAGCTACGCCTTTTCCGATTGTATGCGATCGAAAAAGTTAAGCAACAGCGCGGTCAGTAGGGGGATGGGTGACCGCTGGTGGCAAAAATTTCATTCTTCCGTTCGGGGCGCACGTTAAGTTGTCAAGAGTTGTTATCATTACATAGAAGGCATGTTGCAGGCAAAAGGTTAACGAGGCTAAGTTAACATATAAAAAAAATATACTTATATAATAATAAAATTAGGCTTGAAGCGTCATTAAGCATTTGTTTAAATTAAATCGGTTTATCAATAAAAATAAAATGTATTATTAATAAAAATTATACTTTCATTAAAAAAAATGCATACTCATATTAACCAAAACGAACTGAGGCCAGTCAGTCAGTAGTGCATTACTGGTGGGAGTTTCCTTTGTGAATCTTAAAGCCATCAGCACAGACTCTCCTCCGTCATGAATACATTGGCAAGGAGTTTCTCTGCCCGTCATTAATCACATGACGCGAGATCTTCCGGTACGCAGGAGTCTGCAAGTCACACTTGAGAAAATTATTCGTGAACAATTCTTTTTGGTTGAGTTGAATAGCCGATGATTCGATAACCTTTATGTATGTATCATATTGGCGAGATATAAATAGAGTTCGTGGAATACAGTATACAATATTATATAAAGTTCTGTAACATTTACATAATCTATGTATTTAGTTTTTGTTTGGGTATGTGCAATTTTTTACTACTTTGTATTCTACATATGTATGTATATTGCTTTTTTTTAGCTTGGTAAGTTGCGATGAAGTCTTCGATGGTAAAGCTGTTAGTAGCCTATACACTCTTTACTTGAAGACATTTACAGTGTAATGAGAACACCGACGTGGTCAACTTATTTTGCTTCTACTTTCGTATTTTTTTTAATATCGCACAAGAGGGCGGACCATGACCAGAGATACTTCGTTAACACTTGTGACTGAAAAATCAAGAAAATTTAGTGTGCTTAGGACTTTAAAATATGCAATTAAAAGTAACAAACAAAAACTAGAAAATCGATGTCAAAATCGATATTAACTTATTCGAGGTAAAAAAAAAATAAACATAATGCTTAAGTCTATTAAAAACTAAATAAATACATGCTTATGATATATCATATATTATGGAATAGAACTCATAAGTAAGAGTGTTAGCTCAAATGAACTTGCTTCATTTACTATAAACATTACAAGGTTTCTTATTCTACATTCAAATTTATTTATTTATATATCTGCTAACTATGACGAAAACCGATGAAAAAGATATAAGCATTAAAATTCATGTATTTTGTATCACAATACAAACGGGTACTCACGATCTGTTTATTATTATACCGATATCGACCCAGTTGCATGGGTCATGGTAACGGTACGACAATGGCGGAAAGCAACTCTTGACAGGTGTCACTTGAGATTGACACTAATGACCAATTAGTCTGTCAACTTTTCATCTACTTCGTTTAATCTGTTTTGACACAGCTGCGTCGTGATATGAAAATAAAACGAACAATACCTAACTGAGGTTTGTACTGATACCGATGCATCAGGGGCAGGAATCGTTTAGCACCTATTAGTATCGTGGCGTGGTATGATGGCACTCGGAAACGTTTATTCAATTGGACTCGAGGACTGTGGGGGACTGTGATTCTGACCGTTTATTACGAATACGTTTGGGTTATGGAATATTTGAATGTAATATTAGCACTGCTAATTTATAAGCAGCGAATACTAGAATAAGTTACTCGTGTTGGTGTTCCCGTTCTAGTAAATCGGTTATAGTGTAAATGTCTTCCAAGTCAAGAGTGAATAGGATTTTACAATAGCAAAGCTTTTTTTAAATATTAGTATATGACTACATCGCCACTTACCATCGAATAAGAAATTCTAAAAAAATATATATGTCTATCTCCTTTTTGTATTCGGTTAACAAAACGGATAATACATGGATAGATAGATAGACAGTTTATTGTTTACATACCACAGAATATACGAAGAATAAAAAACATATATACAAAAAAATAGGTGGCCTTTTCGTTAGATATCGATTTCCACGCAACCTATCAGAGGAAAAGGAAGGAGTAAAGGATATATGGAAGGGATATAGCGGCGTACACAAAACTTATGGAGGAAAAGATATCTGAAATCATTTCATTAAACATACTTTGCTAGAGCAGTGTAAAACAGACGTAGCAAGCCAGGAAATTAAAGAAAGCCGAGGAGAAAAATAAAGAAAAATATTTAAAGTTTAAAATAATTTAATATCAAATCTACGTCGTATAACATTAGTGGAATTTCAATATTCCGCGTTGGTCTGGGAAACAGGCAAGGTAATAAATTACACGTAGCGACCCCTGACATGTTCGTTGTTAGGAGACTACGCAGCGATGAATGCTAGATTAATGGCCGCTTATAGGTTATTATTAAAAAACTGCTCCTGCATTGTTAACACATGTATATTCAAGTTGATCGTTAGCTGCAAAGAGGTCACTTTCTACCAAAATACGATCTAATATTTCTTATAAAAAACAACTTCAAATATCATCGACATGTATTAAAATAAAAACCTCATTAATGTAGTCTATGTATTTCAATTGGTGACCAAGTATTTTGAAATAACTAATTCTCTCAGACTCTCGTCAGATGTCGCCCCTATTTGAGTGAACCACATGACAAGCATCAGCTTTTAAATAAATAATATTTTATCAACATCTGTACACACTGTAAAAAAATATGAGGACTAAAATGTATTGTTTCATCCAAGTATGGGTATCGCCCTTCAGCCGTTATTTTGTTTGTTCAGAGGTAGAAATTATTCAAGGAAAAGTATTTTTAGTATAAAAATATAATTTATTTTTAATGGTAGTAAAATTTTTGTTTAAATGTTTAATATATTCGAAAGGACGAGAGCGTCACCCGTGTAATGAGAAACGCCAACACATTGTAGGCCGGCACGTGCTCCAAACAATCCCCAAATCCTTGCCTCCTTATACATTTTAATAATATTCCTTTGTTATGATTATTTTCGAATACTTTAATTTTGTTATTTCATTACAAACAAACACATTCACGATAACGCCTTAAGTTTTCTTCGTTGCAGTAAGTAAATTAGTTTCACTAAAAGTTTACGTCAGTTAACAACAAAATCCCAGCGACCAAGATCTCTACAAGCCATGGTCACTATAATCTGGACTCATCGTGAATATCGTATTGTTTTGTGTATTGCAGCTGGGTGTAGCACTCGGATTCCTCCTCCCCCCCATGCTGGTTCGCGCGCAAGGAACGGTGGAGGAGATCGCCAATGACTTCAAGATCATGTTCTACCTCGTCGCCGGCTTTACTAGCGTGCTCTTCGTTCTGATCCTACTTTGTAAGTGCATATATTTTGTCAATAGCTTGAGGTAAAATGTATCAAATCTTGGGCAATTTCGATTAACCGTCCCAGGAATTTATTCAATTGATTGTCGTTCCTGAAGTCTTGTAATCATAAAATCATCATCGGTTTCCAAAAGAAGAACGGGAGACCATAAGAGTTTGTCCATAAGTTTATTACCAAAGGTTTTTGAATCTGACCTATGACTCCCAGCTCTCCGAGTTCTGACACTGAAAAGTTAAAAACAATTGCCAATAAAGTTAACGTCTGTTACTTTCCTTCTTCCAGTCTTCAAGGCAGCACCAGCGTCGCCACCGTCGGCAGCGGCTGATATGGGAAACAACCTCGACTCGAGCTTTTTGCAATCGATCAAGAAGCTGCTCACCAACCGCAACTACATACTGCTGCTGATCTCGTATGGGCTCAACGTCGGCGTCTTCTACGCCATCTCCACCTTGCTCAACCAAGTTATCTTGACTTACTATCCGGTTAGTTATTGCTTTATCCTCCTATTGCAATGGGTAATAAATACCTTATATCAGAGGCCCTAAGCCGTTTTAAAACCTAAAGTTAAGATAAGGCTATGATCTTTAACGTTAAGCCTAAGTTCTAGTGGTATATCTCGGTTGGCAACTTATCTATTATTGTTTAAATATTAAATTGTCTGCATTGAATTAGCATAATAGAGTATACTCTAACCCTCATATACGAGGAATCCATTCCTCAGTAGTCCACTGGGTAGAAAACATAGGGGTATAAACAATATGCAATGAAATTAATTTGAATGTGACAGGGCGCGAACGCCGACGCCGGTCGCATCGGTTTGGTGATAGTCGTAGCAGGCATGGCCGGATCTGTGGTGTGTGGGCTGGTGCTTGACAAGACGCATCGATTCAAGGAAACCACGCTCGCGGTGTACGCTGCTTCCGTCGTCGGTATGATCATCTTCACCTTCACCCTCGATTGTGGCATCATCGGCGTCGTCTATCTCAGCGGTATTCTCCTAGGGTAGGTTCTTTTTACTAGTTGTTTTCGAAACGCATTTCTGAACTGTTATTACTTAATTTTAGATGTGTTTAAGATTATCTCGCTGAGTTTAAATGTCCATTACATGTGTGTTGAAAAATAAGCAATTGAAAACAAATGAAAGTAAATTATTTGGAACATGTTCTATTTCAGGTTCTTCATGACTGGGTACCTGCCGGTGGGTTTCGAGTTCGCTTCGGAGGTGACGTACCCAGAACCAGAGGGTACTACGTCGGGGATTCTCAACGCGGTTGTTCAGGTAACAGAATTAGTATTTTGTATTTGGTATAATGTATAAGAATGTTTCTTGTAGATGTTGGACCACCTGACCTGGTTGTACGTTCATTTCTGCTCTCAGTGTATAAGTGAAATTCAAAATTCTGATTATTTATTCGAAGTTGTTTTCTACAAACACTTAACGAAAACTAAACTTCTCTATCCCTTCAATCAATCCCTGCGGTAAGTAGTTTTAGAAAAAGAAGCGATAAGAAACTCCCATTGAATCATTTTTCCCTTTTACCATTAAACACACCATAATCGTTCCAGATTTTCGGCATAGTCCTGACCCTGCTGTACGAGTGGATGCTGAGCGCGGTGGGCGACCGCTGGTCCAACCTGACGCTGTGCGCGCTGCTGGCGTTCGGCACCGCCATCACCGCCGCCATACGCTCCGACCTGCGCCGCCAGGCCGCGCAGGCCAAGGGGTAACTCCACCACTACCACTTGAGTCTGTATCACCTATCACCTATTTTAAAGTGTAACGGGTAGTCACGATTAACGAGTACTCACGTTTAATGAGTTCTCACTATTAACGGATACTTACGATTGATGTTTACTCATGATTATTGGATAGTCACTATTAATGGGTACCCGCGTTTAATGAGTTCTCACTATTAACCGGTACTCACGATTTATGTTTTCTAATGATTAGTGGATAGACACTATTAACGGGTACTCGCAATTAATGGGTACTCACTATTAACAAGTACTCACGATTAACGTATATTCCTTATTTAAGGGTACTTACTGTAAAATGATACTCACGATTATTGTAATTGACACCGATATTTCGATCAGCATAGATCATGGTCACGGCAAGTTTTTCGTCGCCACCGCAGTGTTACCGTGACCACGGCCCATGCAACTTTATTTAAATATCGGTATAAATTATGACCGAGTGCCTGATACGGTTTGAATTCAATGAAAGCCCAAACTATAAATATATCTGTTCACAATTGTTGAACTGGCTAGTAAAATAATAACCGACATTTTGTTTAATGAGTTTGTGTTTTGAGAGTTGCAAGTCTAAGTCTACTTGAGGATCTTGGATACAATGTTACCATAATACTGGTCAGTTAAGAATATATTTCTTGTCAAGAGCTGGGGAAGGATATGATAGTACAAGTACAATCTACCATAATATACATAGATGCAATTAATTCATTACACTGTTCATTTTAAATATGGACTGAGTTATTATTGCGTCACTAATCCGAAAAAAATAATTAAAAAACACATCTGGCTGATTTACCAACATCTTAGTAGTGAAATTGTATTATATTATGTCAGTCTGTCGGCTATAAGCGAATCAAAAATCGAACTTAAACTAATAAGCAATGTTTATTAAAAAAATATTCAACACAAAAGCTGTTATTATAAATCCCTAATACGAAGAAATTTCAACATGGTTCATAACTGTATTGTTAACCGTTGAGATGTTTTTGTATAACTGGCAAAACATCTAGCTCCTGAGGAGTTAAGTCAGATTAAACGTTATGAGATTATATTTTGCATCTTGTGAATTACAGAATGCTTCCTTTTTACCGTCAAATTTATGAAGCAAAAACGCAACTAAGTATGTATGTACATCATATTATTCGCCAGCTCTTCAACAGTGTCATCTGTTTGTAAACATTGTCAACTTAGTGACGTTATTACGCTATTTCTAAGATACTGTTGAAAGGTAAAAGTTTAATAACTTGATCATTTAGTACCGTAGGTATTCAACGAGTAAACATTAGCTACACAATGGTCTAGTTTGGCCTTCTTATGGCGTTGGATGTATGTGTGTGTATTGTATGTGTCACACTACTAGTATCATATGTGTGCGTATGCTGAATTGATAGATGCTCATAGATACAGTCCCAGGGCTGCCACAAACATATTTTTCTATTTCAGTGTATCTCAAAGTTTTGTATGAAAATAAAAAGGTTTATTTAATTTCATTTCATTTTACAAGTAGAGATTTGAGTTTTTTAAATTGTCCTTTTTAACTTCTTTATGTTGGTTTGAATAGTTATGTTATACTAGCTATGCCCAGCGCACGTTGTTACGCAACAACTCATCAACCATAAGTTCGAGGGATAAAATTTTGGAAATAAAACCTTTTCAAGAGAATTTTGAACAAAGTTAGAGTTAAAGTTAAAGACATTAGTCTTTCTATCTCCTACTAGTTAAGAGTCTAAAAAGGACAAACACACAAACATTGATTTTTGTGCATATAGATTTCTTTTCGGGAAACCAAAATATTAATATGATTTGAAAATTTTCTCACTGCGATGCACTATGCCTAGTACAGGTAAAGCATTATATTAGACAAAGGAAGCAATTCAAATTGTGTCTCGTCGTTCTTTTGTGTGACACAGAAAAGAGCCAGACGGCCTTTACCGGCTGTTAACAATCATAGACCATTGTGTATCAACTACACTAGATCATTAGGTGAAATATATATTTTATTATTATGTTTATATGACTTTTGTATTATGGCCTACTGAAAACATGATTCATCGCAATGAGCTAAGAGCCAACGAAACTGAAATACAATGAACGATATATATAATAAAATACAATAATGAAGCATTATCACAAAGATAACAAATATATTTTCCAACGATACTAAATTTTGATTGACTTTATGCTATGTTCCTGGTATTCAAGATATATACATATGTTTCTCGCCAATATTTCGACCCAGTTGCATAGATCACGGTCCACAGCATATGTCGTTAGTACTTGTAACATAGCATCATGTGCACAGTCCACGATGAATCCAAGAAATGAATGTGTTTAAAATTATGGACTATCTTTTATACATAAATAATTATTTAATTATATTATTATTATATTAACGGAGTTATAAGGAGAAGTAAATTAGAAGAAAATCGAATTGACGGATTCGCATTTATATCTGTTCTATAGATGACGTTAAAACTCGTATTTCACATAAATTAAAATAGAGATATGTGATTTGGCAAATAAGATAATAAGGCATCAGTTACTTTATGAGGAGATATCATTTATTTGTCTCATCAGCTCGTTTGGTTATTTAAGTATAAAAATACTTAAGTTCCGTTTGCTCTTAGTAATTTCACGCGGGTGATTAGTTTGTGATTGTACAGTTCACTTGATTAATTATTTATTTTATATTAGCAACAACTATTATTCATAGCATTTTTAAGAGAAATCATTGTTACATAGAGGTAATTATAATAACCTGTTACTGTTTCCGTAGACATTGATATTAATATTGGAAATCAATAAATGTTCCTCTAGAGTCCTCTAAACGAGAAATATTGATGTGAAAATCGAGTTCTATACACCACTCGTCTTCGTTTTAAAGATCGATTTTCATTGTATTCGATTTAATCGATCTTAATTGTGTGATTTTAAAAGATACTGGCTTTAGACGCCGAAGGTATTATATGGCAGTTATAAGTCGAACTAACGATAATAATGTAGCAGTTCTAAGTCGAAATTAACGATAATATGTTTTTTTAACTTAACATAACCTCAAAATTTAAATACGGTGCAATGACTTCGCAACTTTGCACTGTTGGATTTAAATTTAAACGTCAAGATTTTGTTGATAACCACACATTAATAGTAATATTAAGGTTGTGTTTTGTTTACAAGATAGTGTTACAAGAAAAAATCGGATTAGGTTATACCAGATGCTCCATTTGTACACAAGAGTACCAGTACAATTGATTATGCAAAAACAAAATTACTCTTCTTGTTGTAGTAGTGTGTAGCCTAAGATACTGCGTGATGCATAGTTTGGTAAATGTAATTGCGACAATAATAAAATGTGACTCTTAAATATTATATTAAACGAGTATTTTGTGCAAAGATATTTTGGTAAGAAATGTTATATTCGTAGCGTACCCGTAGTGGATGTTTAGAACGTTTTACAATTGTCTAAAATTGTGTAGATTGCAGATTCAAAAATAATAATTATATAAAATAATTATAAGAATGTTACATGTTAGAATTAGTATACCATTAAACCATTTACATAATATTAATCAATAGGCTATAAACATTATAATTATTATTTGATTAATTTAATGCATTTAACTTTACAATTCGTATTTTAAAAATTAATACTTCAGTTACAACATGTTAGTACAAAAATATACAGCCAAATTTGGTTTTTACAAATGAAGTTAATGTGATGATCTAATTTTGGCCCTTTAAACACAGCGCTCTGAAGGCAATTTTTCGCATTGATTATTCTCAATATTCTGTCTATCGATAAACTTTGGTACTATACCGATTAACAGGTAAAGAAATATAACACAAAAATTTATGTATACTGTGTACAATAGACACGATACTGAGGTTATTAGATATGAATGTATACAATATTGGGATCAGTCATAGTAAACTGTGATAAGGAAGATATCCCCCAGTTAAACGATTTTAGTAGATGTAGGAAAATAGAAATGTGACGCCTAAAGGGAACTTCCCGCTTCGGTGAGAGTTGCTATTTTATTCTTAGTTACTACTAACGATGTTGCTCGTGTTGTTGTTTACTTTAACGTCAATCCATCAACCTTTTGATGTCCACTGCTGGACATAGGCTTCTCTTAACTTGCCGCTCTGTGACCGCTCCTGAGCCTTTTGAATCCAGTGGACCACCGCTGTCTCCTTCAGGATGTCAGTCCACTTGGTCGAGGTCCTATGCTCTTTTTTCCGAAACGTGGAGGGCTGGTTTTTCCCTTCGAGGACCTTTCTTCCCCAACAATTATCGATGTTTCGAACTATGTGTATTTTTTTGTATTTTAACATACAGAATTTGATTTCTTTTAAACTCCTAAATTACTTTTGATGCTTAAAATAAATAGCACAGTGCAATTTTGTTTTTTTGAATTTTTCACTTATAAATATTTTGTTTAAATATGTTCAATTGTATATTTTTATATATGAATAATACTAAAAAGATTACTTTTTAAATAAAAAAAATGTATATACATATGTTACCTATTTCGCTGTGAATATGTCTTTCTGTATGGTATAAATGAGTGAGTTCTGTACAATATATTTATTTAGGAATATTAACAGGTATTTGGAAAAATATTATGTAATTTGTTTTTATTATTAATTTTATAAGCATTTAATTTATAAAGTGTAAAGTAAATAATATTATAACAACCAATAAAATGAAGTAATAATTCTATTCCTGATTTTTTATACAGCTAATATTTTACATTTAATTAATTTTAATGAACTCGGCACAATAATTTTATTGGCCTTCAGATAGTTTCATAACGCAGGTATTTGCAACACCAGTGAAATATTATTATAAGGAATGGTCAACTTCTTAAATAAAGTAAAATAAACACGCCACCCATTCGATTCTGAGGGTAGCTTAGTTATATTTTAAAATTTGTTGAACCTCGCCAGCTCAAGAACTCTAATGATAACATCATCGAAAATAGATCTGTCTCTTTTACACACACACACACTAGAGTAAAGAATTGCAATAAATATTTGCGTATATGTTATACACATACAAATATTTAAGTTTACGTGAGGGGTGTGCATTTTATCATCATTCTTGCTTTATTTACTAATAGACTTCGCATCCAGCTTGGAAATATTCCGAACACGTTTGACAATTTGGTACATCGCTCATAGAATTAACCCAAAATTAAATTTATACTCGGTCAAAGCTTTATTTATTCTAACGGCAGACAAATGAATTACAGAGCGTTAAAAGTTTGTTTACAAAATAACTTAGAAACCCATGTTGATACTATGAAAATATTGAATGAGTATGTATACGTTGACAAGATATGAGACAAATTGGACCATAGGAAATCCGTTAAATGTTAAAGTTGTGATAAATAAAGCTAAAAAAAGTGTGTTAATGATGTTAAACAAGTATTTGAATCATAACTGATCCCTTTTTAATGCTATTTGACTTTAAGTAATTTTTTGTGTAATATTTTAATATTTGAAATTGTATACTTTTAATGCTTACATATTCCTTAAGCCTAAATTTATACCAGCGCTTGACTTCAGTATTAAATGATATTAGGGCTAAGTATTATGGAATAAAGTGTTAATGAACTTGAATGATAATGCATTTTATGTGATTAGACGCTATGTTTTACTAAGGTATTCAAAGTTTGAGAACCGCTATCATTTAAAAAATATTGTTATCTTTGTAGTTATTTAATATCGGACCTACAAAGCTACTTTGTGATAATTTGTGTTATTTTTTATATTATTTACTATATTATGGAGTAAATTGTAATAGAGGAGTTAAATTAACCAAAAGGACATTGAAAATTACCAAAGTGTAATGAAATCAGATAAATTTGTGATTCTTATTAATTTTCATTATTTTAAGACATTTTTATATAAAATAAAAATTAATAAAGAAATCAGTAGTAGGGCATTACGTAAATTATTATGTCAAAGGCGCATCTCAATCTTAACTGCAGTATAAAGTATCGATTTGAGTCAATCGATTCTTTTAGGAAAAGTCGACAATAAAACATTTCACTATATCGATGTTAATGTAAGAAATTTTTGAAAATAACGCACTATTGGATAAAAATATTGAGGCCAATCGCTTCTACGAGTAGGTTAGGTCTAGATATTTCGATGTTATTATTTAAAAAAAATTATGACGTATTTCTGACGTAAATACGTCTTACTTATTTACTAAGTTGGATTATCTCGACTTAGTTTAAACAAAACGTGTATTCTTTAATGTTAAAAAACTGATTTCAATTATAATAAAAGGCAAGATACTGATTTAATTACATAATGGTTTCCCCGGAAGTATATTTTCTAGATGTGCTTTATAGTAACTGTAAGTACATGTTACGAATTTAAAATAAATCATTGGTTTAGTATTACTTAATTATTAATTTACTTATTATTTGCTAGTTGACGTTGTTCAAAGTGCTGATTTGGCTATATACCTTTAAAATTTCAACGAATTATAATGACAAAGATTGCTACTAATAATGTTTTGTTTAACTCGTTACTGACCTGGTAAGTATTGTGCCAGCTTGCGTGTAGAGAGTAGTATCTCAGTATGTAAAATGTATTTGTTTAAATAAAATGAAATTTGTTGCCTGTTTTTGTTTTTTTATCTAGTGCATCCCTGTCACCAATCAGAGCTTTGCAGACATGAAATGTGTCGTGTGTAGTGTGTGTATGTTGTAGTAACCACGTTGTTATTTTGTAAGCTTAACAAGAAAAAATACGTGTTTTATAGGCATGCACAGTCTACCTACGACTTATTTGTTTACTTTGATTTGATTTATTTCTGCATAGTGTAAAAGAAAATTATTTTTCTATGCATAATATATGTATTGATTCTACTAACGCCTTCTCAATCACCTTCCGAAAAGAATTCTTTATTTAGAAACATCTGAATTCGGTATGTTAAAAAGGTATTTACCGATACTGGAATGGATTCTCCCGACGGTATTGGTATAGATAAACCGGCATTCATGTATATTTCATAGCGGGTCTGTGCCGATGTTTCCGAACGTGGGGCCCACGCCCCACAGGGTAGTAATTTGATAGTTAAGGGGGAGACAATTAAAAATCAATTTTAACACCCCTGCACCGACCCATTTAAATGCAGTACTAGATATTGGTGCCTAATTTAACAAATTTTGAAATTTAACTTTTTCTTAAAACCCATTTTTTATGTTTCTTAAGTGAAGAAATCAAATTTTAAAGTTAAAAATTATGTCCCTGTGCATAAAAACGTTTCGAAATGTTAAAGGTAGGGCATGGCAAAAAAAGATTGAGAAGCACCGGTCTATGTCCTATCGTAATTGTATTGGTGTCAATATACCGGTATTAATGTCTATTCCATAGAGGGTCTGTGTCCTGTCTATTTTCCGTCTAGTCTATGGAAGGTTTTTGTGTTCATAGACGGTTGCCATGGCGGCATATTCGTACGTACTATATTAAGTAATCTAGAGCTCCGATGTTTCTCTTGGAATCTAAAATAAAAAAAAAACGTATGATAGATATTGCTCAAATTGTAATATTGTAAGTATAAGAATGAATACTGAAGAAGAATATGGAGGCGATTTATGTAAAAACCACTCTGCAAGATCGGAAAAAGGTGTGTAACATTTTTTTATACACACTCATATCCCAGGATTTTATATCGTAGGTGGCAAGAGCAATAGAATTTATAATTAATATCGCATACAAAAAATGCCCTCGCTTCGCTTCAGAAGAATATTGGATTAAAATTATGCAATCATTCTTCTCGTCATATATGTTACAAACATGCCTGATCGTGTTTAAATTGGCCCAATGGTGTCGGATTTGCCATTCTAATTTTTACCTATTATCCCACGGGAACAAAGGTATTTCCTGAGATAAAATTTATCCTACAACCATTCTCGGGTTTGAAACTTCGATTGTACTAAATTTCTTCTAAATCTGTTTAATTTTTGCGTGAAGCTCATGTATACAGATAAGCAGACAGACAGACAATAAATCCAAAAAAACGTTTTGTTCTATATATCGATAACAAAGTTTACCTGCATCAAAATTAAAAAAAAATGTGTAATGTACTGTAGTATAAATAAATTCCTGCCGCAGTCAGGAATCGAACTCAGGCTCTCACGTTTTAAATGATAGGGTTATACCAACTGAGCTAGTGAGGAGATTGAATTATCTTACTTTTTAATCTTATTAGCTTAAAACTGCGGTATATTTAATAAAAATTTTAACCCTCGCTGAAACCTTGAGTTGACGATGCAAAGGGTTGTTTTTTTTTAACGTGCAATATCGTAATTCCGTTATAGATGAACCGATTTTGATATAGTATAGTCCTTTTTTAATTAATTCCATCACAGTGTTCGTAGCTGTGATAATCTGTTCATTCTTTTTTAAGGTGATATATGACTGTTTACAGGTAATTACAAATGTTTTATGTTGGTACTTATGTTATAGTAACTTGTCATAAATCCTTAAACAGAGTTTTGCCGCGTTTGCCCATCAAAACTTAACAAGAAAGAACTAGAAAATGTATACTTCACGCTGCTGGAGAACAACTTGGATCTTAAAACAACAATTAACAAGCAACGCGAGAAGATCAAAATATTGTCTACCAAAGTCCAAAGGTTAACTGCCTTACAAAAGACCTATTTGGGAAAAGATTCAAAGGATTGTTGTGGGAGCAAGGCACTTATTAATGAACAAAAAGAATGGTAAGGTATTGTTATATCATTAACTAGCTGTTACCCACTTCGTTCGCCTGGTCAAGAATTAAAGTCAAATTATTAATTTTTAACACAGAAAATTTCATTGCGGCGAAAATATAAAAGTTAGACAGATGCTATCGCTGACTTTTATGTGGACATTTATAAGCTCTACAACTTTTCTATACAACTCATTTATGTATCTCTTACCGTTGAAGCAGCATTCTCGACTCCTTTCTTTTCGCAAGTTCGCTTGCCAGAAAAAATACTTTTATTTTTCGGGATAATACTTACTTCTAAGAATCCATAGTTCACTGGCGCAAGATTTTTTTTAATCGGTCCAGTAGTTTTGGAGTCTATTCCATACAAACAAACAAAACATTATTTCCTGGTGCAATAACAGCCGTTGAACCCAGCATTCATGTTTGTTTCAGTATATCAGAGTTGCGGAGGACCAACCAGTGTCTATCGGAAAGGATGCGTCAGCTGAACATGAGGTTGTGTTCAGCTAAACAGTTCTTGAAGAGAAGCCCATTTCAATCCACCTCCCGCTGTAACAGATGCAGTAATAAGTATGTATGGCCCTACAATTTGTTTAATCTATTCTAATAATGAAACTGTAACGATGTCAATTCTTGCTTCACGCAAAAACCACTGGACCGATTTAGACGAAACTCAGTATAATCATAGTTAAAAACTCGAGAAAGGTTAAAGGATCTGTCTTATCCCAGGAAATGGCTTAGTTCCCGCAGGATAATATATTAAAATTAGTAAGGCAACTCCGAAACCCATAGAAGAATTTAGATGAAGTTTATCAAGTTTGTAGCTTATATACGGACAACGGTTATAGGATACTTTTTATCCCAGAAAACTGCTTTTTCCCGAGGGATAATAGGTTAGTATGGCAACTCTAAAACTACCCGACCACTCTTCTTCCTAAGCGAAGCGACGGCAATTTCTGGTAATAGACCTTCTAGCAGTGAGTGGCCATTGGTACCCGCTTCTGTTAAAGCCAATGTATCTTAGTAATAGAGGATATTTAACCCATGAAGGTAGTCAACGCACTTCGAAAATAGTTTTTTAATTGCTGCCATATAATTTCTCGTACGGATGATAAGAGTCAGTCAGAGTAAGTTGTCCGCGTCAGTTTTCCCCTTCGATTACAACGTGAATGTCTTCAGGTCAAGAGTGAATAGGCTTTTACTAAGTTAGAATGCTTTAACATCGTAGACTTATCTACATTTACCATCAGATGCGATCGTAGTCAACTGTAAACTTATTAAGTGTACCAATTTTTGCTGATGCTCTCTTTTGTCATTCATACCGAGTCATATAAGATATCGATACAATTTGAAGTGTCTTTTTTAATGATTTATGTTCCCCAGGAATGCTTCAATGAGCGCTCTGATAATAAAGAGAAGTGAGACCAATTTGAGAACCACTGCCGCTTCCAGCCAATATTTAGTTAAGTATGTCTTGCAAAAATTTCACAACTTCGCCCAACACTAATATGAGTATGTCTTGCATAAAAATTCACAACTTCGCCCAACACTAATATTTCTTGCAAAAATTTCACAACTTCGCCCAACACTAATATTTCTTGCAAAAATTTCACAACTTCGCCCAACACTAATATTTCTTACAAAAATATCACAACTTCGCCCAACATTAATATGTTTGCAAAAATTTCACAACTTCGCCCAACATTAATATGTTTGCAAAAAATTTCACATTTCGCCAAACACTAATATTTCTTGCAAAAATATCACAACTTCGCCCTACACTAATATATCTTGCAAAAATTTTACAACTTCGCCCAACACTAATATGTCTTGCAAACATTTCACAACTTAGCCCAACACTAATACATATGTTTACATGTTATTTGTTTTCAATGTAGCTTATACGTGCAGTGTTTCTACCAAGGACGGGTCTTGTGTTGTCTATGCTACCCGATACTGGACTACCTAGTATTGTGTATGAGTGTGTAAATGCTTAGCTATTTTAATGGCATACACATTTATATGAATCAAATACTAATATACAAACCAAACTTAAATTATTTTAATTGCTTGATACTTCACAACATTTTTCAGGGATATAGTGTCTTCCAGAACAGCCGACAATAATACCATCTCACAAGAAAAGTAAGTAAACCTTATTAGCTTACTTATTCTACCTAATTACCTACAAAAATACACTTAAATTACCTATTTGTATTATTTTTACGGCTTTCATTTAACTTGCAGTGTATGTTTGTATATTAGTATGTTAGTATATTTGTTTGTAATGGGTCAAATCTTGCGAGCCTACAGACCCACTTCCTCTTACACTACAGAGCTGAAATTTTGCATAAGCCGTCCATCCTGAAGACAATATATTTTTATGATAAGCATGGCCTAATACTACGTTCAGGATTGACTCCAGAGAAGTGAACTCTACAATAGTTAACAATACAGTTATGAAATTTTGTGTATTTCTTTGTATTATTGTCTATAATTAAGGCTTGTGTCTTTAAATATTTTAATAACCTTATTTTAGATCTGGTTAAATTGTTTTGTTGCCTTTATTTGTTACATATATTAGTAATTTGGAATTAAATGTTAATTTTAAAATAATTTATTCCAGAGGTGTCCAGTATGATCTTTGCTATAATAATAAATGCCGTAGCCAAATTGAAGAGTTGCAGAAGAGAAATGATGATTTAGAGGGGGTAAGTAATTGATTGGAAGTAGTTTATCCTTAATCAACGACAATCTAGAGTTGTACCTTATTTTTTCCTTCATTATACGTGCCGTGAAGGACTGGAATAAGTTGCCAGCATCAGTGTTTCCGATCGATTAAAATTTAAGTGTCCTCAAGTCAAGAGTGAATAGGCTATTACTAAATTAGTGCGCTTTGCCATCTTTGTCAGACCACATCGCAACTTACCAGCAGGTGGGATAGTGGACAAGCATACATTTTTAGAAAATAAAAAAAAACCTAAAACAAGAAGTAAAACAATAATTTGTTTGTTTGTGAATTTGTGCGCGTTAAACTCATGCGATTTAAATATGGTGTTTGTTTCACTAAAATCGATTTTCAAATAAAAAATATATGATCTATTCAAAAATTCTGTCTGTGCTAAATTTCATTAATATCCGTTCTAAGGTTAAAAATTTATTTTCTCATTTATAATATTAGTAAGGAGTCCAGAAATAATAATAACTTAAAAATCTATACACAATTTTTGTTGTACGTTTTATATTTAACTCTAACCTCATGGACGTTGTGCTTGTATTGGGATTATTTCTAATGTTTGTTCGTAATGGTTTTGCTTATAGGAACTATCGAGGCTAAAAGAAACTCACACTACGATAAAGTCTCAGCTGGAACTAGACATAACAGAGTTGCGGGCTGAGAATATACGAGTGCGCAGCGACCGCACGCTCTGTGAGGACCGCCTGGAACAGGTGCGGAGTCAGCTAGGGAAGGTCACCACCAGGCTGGCCAACGCTGATTTACGATGTGGTGAGATTTTCCAAGGACGGTTTTAGGGTTGATCCGGCTCGAAGGACCATATTGGAGTTGCTAGCTGCAGGTTGAACATATACTTATGATTAATACTATTTAGTGCGGCAGTGATAGCCTATCAGTACGGCAATGGTACCGAATGGTGGATAATAATAAGAATGTATGAATATTGTGTATGTAATCTTCTGACTTCCATTAAGTGAACACGATGTTCCTATGATAAAATAAAATATTTTGACTTTGACTTAGACCAGAACTGATCTTACAAGTACCTCAAAATTTGTGTTTTCAAGGTTATCTGCTATTAGGGTTTAGTTATAACTTGCTTTGAAGAAAAAGAAAGAAATATTTGGAGGAAAGTCGTTCGTAAGATTTCGCCATGATTGCTAAAGACGTGTTAAGTTGCGTAAGTAATTTGGAGGTTCATAGGTGACTATAAATTACAGATGAGCTGACTATGGAAGTAACTGCTGAAAAAAGCAAGGTGGCTGAGTTGGAGACTCGCTTACGGGCAGCCGATATGTCCAGCAGGATCGCCAGCGCTATTGAAACACATCTCACTAATCTAAAGGTACTACGAGATATTTCCTCCCACGCCATCCAAGCACCCACGGGTTTTAAGTTTGACTTAATTCACCTGGTAGAAACATGAACCAAAAATCGGTACTTCTGGACATAATTGAATTATAATTTTTCTGTCTATCCTTCTGTTCTTAATGTCTGAAAGTGGTAACTGTCACCTACGCACTTAAATAGAGACAATCACGTTAACAATATAAGCAGAAAACCCTTTTTGCCTCTTTTGACTATCGTTAATTCTTAACTAAAAATCTCCTGTGTCTACCAGCCTAGTTTGTTGTTCGAGGTGGTGACCGCTGGTCATCGAGTGATATTGTTTAAAGACCTTGACCATAGAAATAATTCTGCAGCAGATTGAAATGAGATTAAATGTAACTGAGCTGTGTAAATGGATGACTTGATGTTAAAGCGTTATGCCTATATTTTTATTATTTTTCAGATGACTAAAGATCACACAAATATATTTGAAGAAGCCGAGGAAGATGTAAAGGCAGAAACGAAAGACTCAATGAGGGTAAATACTTATTTATAGTTATCGTTTGATTAACGTAACTGTAACGATAAAATTATTACACATAAAAAAAAAACTGATTTGTTGTATAAATAAACAGCTTTTATGACTTCATTAAAAAAATAAAATTCCTAGATAATCACTCCTGTATCGTGTATCGCTATTTCAGTTTCTTGCAGTCCAAAGTCCTCCATATAAACCAAAGGCCGCAGTCCGGACTAAAATATCACGCATCCTGCAGGTTGAAGACGCATTTAAAAGTCCAGATGATTCCGGGTACACTGAAGTTAACAGAAGCCAGGATAGTGATGAATCTAAAGTACAAAGAAAACATTAATATTAAAGAAAACACATTTAATATAGTTACATAATAAGTACCACTAAGCTTACTTAATTTGTAAAGGCAGTAATTTTATTGACATTATGACTTCTTTGTTATTCGTAGATTCTTATGTATTGAATATTAGTGACTTCTTTATTATTCGTAGGTATCAACTCATATCAACCAAGTATTGCTGGAGAAAATAGCTGATCTGCAGAATCAAATTAACAGCTTAAAAGCATTTAAGGTAAGTTTAAGTATACGATCACCTTGTACGTGTTTATGGCGACGTTTCTCATTTGGCACTTATTTATTTTCAGAACAATTATGATAGTTTAAAATTAATCCAGAATGTGAATACTAAAAACACTGAAATATTAACGGCGTTTCCTGATACACATCAGATGTAAGTAGCATTTACTTATAATTAATTAAGGTATAGTATGTCAATATGTAGTATGTAGATGATCACAACAATAAACAAAAAACACAGATCATAATTAACAATTCCCAAACTTTTAGAGTAACACTAAAACTGTAACTATATCTTCACGATATTTTATTTTAGTGATGAAAATATTATATCTGAAAGTTCCGAATCAGTGGTTACAGAAAAGAAAGTGAATAATAATATTACTGCAATGCAACAAACACAAATTGACAAAAATAATAGTACTGAAGCTAAAATGCGCCCACTTAACCTAGCCAATACAATAAATAATGGTACAACTGAAGAATATCAAAGTAGTCCTAATATTGATCGACTAAAGGAAAGCTTTGAAAATATCAAAACTCGAAGCAATGTTTTCAGTCAGAATAACAAGTCATTAACTGATAGTAGAAAATTAAGCTTGCAAGGCTTAAGAGATTTCTTCAAAGAAAAGAAAATAGTGAAGACAGGTTCGCTTGATGATAATAGAGTCACTTTTGTAGGTAGTGCTAAAGCTGACCGTGTTGAGAAATACGTAGATGATGATATTATTATGAAAAATTCTAGTAATTCTATTGTTGATAATGTATCAGGAGTGAACAATATCAACAATGAAAACGTAAATGATAGTAATAAGGAAACTCAAAACGATATTGAAAACCGAGACAAAAATATATCTAATAGCAACAAAGATGAAAACCAAAAGGACAGTGATTCCAGTAAGGGCACTTACACCGTTCAAAAAAATGAGGAGGTTGCAAAACTAAAAACGGAACCAAACAATCCGTATCCTAACTTAATTGAAAACAAAATGTATAAAAATCCTTTCTTACTTGCTGTTGATGTTAAAAAATTAATAAGTGCATCAAGAAACAAACTAGCTACAACTAGCGAACCAAGAACATATGTGAAGGCGCCTCGTGACGTTTCCCCAGATAGCACTGAGTGTGAAATATCTTCAATGTCAGATTTGCCTTCAGAGAGAGACGGTATGTTGATGGAAATCATTTGCTTGTTTATTAATAAAAATATACATGCTACTTATACATCTACTATACTACAAGCATCGTATAAAAATTATCCCTCATGTATCTATGTACACCTCGGCCACGATTTGAAAAGAATTTTTGACACACAAACTTGATTAGTGATATTTTAGTAAAATTTCTAAGCTCGTAACCGTTAATGATGTGAAAGGTATACTATGCTGAAGGGTCCTTATACTTAAGAGGCCTAGAGGATACCTTCCTGCTCCAATGCAGATTAGTAGAGCGGTTAATGGCCAATCCAAGTGTCGGAAGTTTTTATGACACCGAAAGCCCTATGACATGGATTTAATATTGCTATTTAACGATAACATGCTATATTTGCCACTAGCGGTCGCCCATCCACCTACCGTACCCGCTATTGCTTAACTTTTTCGATTGCTTACAATCAAAACAAGCCTCTGGGCTATGAATGTTTCAATGAGAATACTAGAATACTAATCTAGAGGGATGTACATTTCAGAGAGAGCCAGTTACAGCAGGTCTCCAGGAGAGGAAAGGCCGATGACAGCTAGCGACTCCCGTATTTCAACCATCACCCCGACCACAACAGACTACGGCTCGCTCAGTGAAGGCGAACTACCTTACTTACGGGAAAGTATGTGGACTACACGATCCCATCTATAAAGCATATTGGACGTAGTTAGTAGCTTCTGTGCTTAATTGATATGTCAATCGTTTTTCAGCTACTAATTTGTCAGACGGTGAGAAACGTCTATGTTATAGAAGAGGAAAATCCCATTCGTAAGTATTTTGTGTACTTTAACAATAATACCTACATTCGATTGGATTTAAGACATTTTTCGGATCGGCATTGAGAGGTAGAATAATTTCGCTGACGAATCTAATAGGTAAATTATGTATATTGTCAAATATTATTATACAATTTTCATCGCTAACTTTGGCCGTGTCACGCTCACCGTCCTTGGCTTTTAGCTATGACGATACTTTCTAAAGGTGCAGTTTTAAATGTATACTTGTATTGATCCCGGAGAAAATATATCTACAGCGCCATCTATCCTACGGTATTCTACCACTTGATAGAAATACTAACTACAGCGCCATCTTTGAAGTCTTAACTTACATAAATTATTCAAATGTTAAACTAGACAGATACATATTAAAGCTGTTTAATGTTGTTTTAATTCGCTGTTATATTATGATGTAATTATACGTATCTAAGGTAAGGTAAGGATAGCAATCATAAAGACTTAACTTTATGCAACTTTTTCTTACTTCACTGCAACTAATAAATTGCTACAAGTAAGAGCTTGTATCTAGTCGCACAATATGAGGGGGACAGTTCATAGTCCTGAGCCCTGACCAAGTGTGAATTGTTAGTCTCAAACTTATAAAACTTTTTGAAAAACTCCCAAAAGTGCAGGTTTCCTCAATATGTTTTCCTTCATGGAAGGTCATCATCAGTGTTAATTTAATAATGGTATTATTCAGTTTATTGAATTGAAATGCTTCTTTTTTGTGCAGCGTACCTCAGATGGAGGCGACCCTGGCTGCGGTGCAGCAGGAGCTCACCAGGTGTACTCAGCTACTGCGGAGCCACGTACATCGCTCGCTCGACTCTCCCGGGGCCACATGATCATAATTGTGGTTAAACTATTATGCTACACTCTGTTATAGTCAAGTTCATGTACGATCAAACTTGACCATTACAGCATGCGATGTGATCGTCGAGGCTGATCGACGAACTTATGCGAACTCTATAGAAAGGTGGTTTAAAAATCGGAATTACAAATATTGGCACTTTTACGGCAAGTTTTCATTATTTTATAGAGATATTTTTAATTTAATTATTAAATTAACATAATGTCTGGTTAAGTAAATTTAGTAGATGAAATGATCATTATTAATATTAATAAACAGTTCCTTAATTAATACTTTAAGTGATAATTTTATACGATTTGATTATTATTATGTACTTTGAATTATAATTATCGATAAAAATGAAAATTTTTATGTGTGTTTCATTCTATGCCATTTTGCGTAAGTCTTGTAAAAAAAGACAACAGATCGGGAATAACCATTACACAACGGGC
>DWJZ01000226.1:0-38126 GCA_018249125.1 Asbolis capucinus
GTTTGACCTGGGTGGGAATCGAAACCACGACCTTCGGTGTAGCAGTCAGGTTCACTGACCACTAGACCAACTGTCTTCTCAATTCAGTTTCAATTATACTAAAATGTCGCATCATTCATATTCTAATGATTGACATATTAACACGGTAATCCGTGTTAAGCGGTATTGGGGCGGTTTAGAATATAAATCCCATTCCATGCTGGCAAACCAGGTAAGTGGTAACAAAAGTCAACTGCTTGGTACCAGGGTCGAAGGGTGATTTTTGTGAAGCTCGTCTGGCTGGTTACCTGGTAAAGCAGGAGCTTACGCCAGTGGCCAAACCATCGCCCCGATGCCATGTTGATGGTAAGTGACCAGTAATCATCGCTGCCCATCTAGTCCCGCCCGTCTGGTCGTTTACCAGACCTGCAGCTTGCCGTCCTGAACTCCGAAGGAGAATCTGGAAGATCAATTCTTCGAAAGACCAGGCAAGGAAAGCACCTGCAGCCAGAGTCCTGAACTCCGAAGGAGAATCTGGAAGACCAATCTTCGACAGACCAGGGTGCAGTTGACTGTCTCCATATTTTTAACAACTTTATTTACATAAAATTCACTCGATAATAGTATGTTTTCCACTCAACGATGAAAATTTTGATATAGAAAATTGGTAGCTACGTTTTTTATTGCAAGCTCACGTCTCTTTGATACTTTTGAATTAAAATTTTGATATGTATCTTTATAATTAATGAACTTAGTGAAAAATTGCCAATACATTAATAATATTTATTATAATTTATTAGTGTACGCGTCCATATACTTATTCATTTTTTAAATTTCATAAACGAAGCCGCCGGAACAGAACTGTGATGGGTTGGACTCGACTTTTTGTTAGTTATATAATAAATATTTTAAAAGTTGCACGTACAGACTTAAATGTTTGTACTACAAGTACGAATATGTACTTGTATTTGAAATAACGACATTCTGCGAATAGTTTCCGATGGAGATTTTAAGTGTACATTTGCGAAGTTATGTTCGTAATATGTCCAAAATAAATTAATTTTTTTATTTATTTTGAAATATAATTAGGTATTACGTAGATTAATTTTTATTATTGCATTGTATTTTTTTAAACAGCGCGTTATTTTATTGAATTATATTAGACTGCATTAGTGATTTAAAGTCAAAATATAAGTTAAGTCTAATTAACTGTTGCAGAAAGTAAAAAAAATGTTTTTATCCTTTCTATACATTTTTTTATATTTGTAATCTATAACAAGAAAAAGCATATTTAATGATAAAAATTTAAACACAACATGTCGCTGTGTTAGTGTTACATATTTTTATATCATATTTCGACTCCACGGTTGTCTTGTTCCTTCGACAGCCTCTCCAAATTGAGTTATCAAGTTTAGTGAAATTCATTGTCTTTAGACGTTTAATTTTTTGTGCAGATACGTGTTTAATAGTCAATTAATGAAGCTACCTGGGGTTCTTTATTACCCCAAATTGTGGGAGGACATTGACCACGCCGCACCTGATGGTATTACGATAACAGTGAAAATATCCTGTCACCATAATAATTATGATTGAACTAAACCACAATGTCCCTCTAATATCATTGGTGAAAGTAAGTATGGATGGATGGACGTTAAAATAAGTTTTTAAAAAAAATACTGTACGGACGTACGAAAAAAACACACGGGCAATGACTAGCTTTTAGCTAATAGGTCTACCGGTACATCAATGTCGATTGTCGCGTTTTTCAGAATGGTACCTTAAAAATATTCCAGAGCTATTGTTGCTAAACATACAATCTAAGGTCATATTTTAAATGATCAAGGATTCTTAACATAATCATTAACACGATACCGTATAATATAGATTATACAAGTTCATACATACGGTATGTATGTATGAACTTTTATAATCAACTTTGTTCACAAAATAGATCCTAACCCTTGCTTAACTGTATACATATATCAACCCTTTGCGTAACCAAGCTTGGGACAAATCTAAAAACATTTTTACATTAAATTTTCTTAAACGTGAAAGCTTTCCACGTACCTACGTCACGTTATTTTAACCTTGACATTTAAATTCTTGAATCGCCAAGCTGAAATAATATTTTATAAGCACCGTTTCTAAGTATATTTTTAATTACGACTCCGACTTTGAAAGTGAAGGAAATTATTATGTAATATATATAATATAAGGATCTTCACAAATCCACATTGGAGCAGCGTGGTGTAGTATGATCGAGGCCCCTTCAGTACGAGGAGAGACCCGTGCTCAGTGCTGGCTATTTAATGTTGAAGCTAGCTAAAATGTCAGTCTAAATACAAAAATGTTGACAACTGTGTAGTTCATACGGTTTCTATAGGTCCATTTTATTCAACGGCCCTGCAACCAAGTTGACCCTTCGAAGCCTATCAGCACTTGGTCACCGCGGTGGGCTATGCCTTTAGCCCTCACATTATAGGGAAAAGCTTACTTACTTTTGCTGACAAGGTTGATGTGGGGCAAATAAGTGCAATTAATCCGTTTACGTAATTTTTGAATGGCCTCAAGTACCTAAGCAATCGATAAGTTGCGCAGTAAGCACTAAATCTCTCTTTCTCTCTCTCAGGACGCACTGCTTAAAATATTTATTAAAAAGGATGTCTATATTTTTAATATAGAAAAATTTGTTTCTAGTAAGAAATATATTTTTTGCTTATCTTTTAATTTTAAGTTTTTAAAAATTAGTTTCTTGTAAGAAATATCTTTTTTGCTTATCTTTTAATTTTAAGTTTTTAATGTGTCGCAACTCATCCAATAATTACATCACTAAGTACCGAGCCTCAAACTTGCACTTTCGATCAATGAATCAAGGATCTAAATACATGTAATTACAGATCTTCATTGAAAGCGATATCAATTATCTTGAAACAAACTCTGCTATTATACGTTCTTTAGTAATTTATTTCGTTAAAGTGCGAATTCGATAAATGGGCTATATGAATGATTACCCATAGTTACACAATAACAGCTAAAGGTGTGTTTAAACTTGCGACTTGCGACGCGATTGTCGCTGTGACATTTTGACGTTTCGTTAACGTCACAACGATATGTTAACCGGTGTCGTATAAAATATTGACAATGACAAATTATTATGTCTTTACTTAGACGTTAAGCTGTCTTGCGACCCGCAGAGTTTGGCTGCAAGGTGAGTGAGTAATATCTACTATAAACAGTAATAACATTATTAAAGCAGTAATAGTTTAACAGTAGGTCGCTTTAGCGGGTGGTCCTAGGTTCGAATCCTGCGCGTACGTCTAATTTTCGGTTATGTGCGTGTTAGAAGTGTATTATCGCTTGCTTCGGCGAAGGAAAACATCGTGCGAATTCCTGCACTCCAGAGTTCTTGAAGGTATGTGAAATCCACGAATCCGCATTTGGTCAGCGTGATGGACTGTGGCCTAGCCCGTCATTGTGAGATGAGACCTGAGTCCAGTTGTGGGACGGCTATGTGTTGCAATTATAAATATGTACTGTATTCCTTCGCTGTTTGTTCTCCTTAATATAGCACCTTTCCGAAATGGTTGTTCAAGATTCAAAACAATTTTGATGTTATGCCATTATTAAAGTCAAAATTTCTTATGACATGCATACCTCCGTGAAAAAATGAATTTTGACTTTGACTATACACATTGGGGCTAAGGTCGTAGCTTAAACGACACAACAAAATTAAGTCGTAGTTTATTTAGTTGCCGCAGTGTCGTCAGTGTATAAAGGCCCTAAGGCTATAATCCTGGCGCTTTATAACCTCTGTCATTATTATTACACATTACAGTACCCATTATAGAAGAAATAGCCTGTTTCCTTTTGTCGGATGTTGCACACGACAAACCACCATGTGATCTAGAGGCAAAAAAATTTCTATGTACTATGGCTTTTGATTCTTGATTGATTCTGCATTTTTCATATTTATTTCAATTTTATTACATCTATGTATTACAAAAGGTGGAATTAATGCACAAAGCATTTTGTCCTACTCGAATTTGGTCTAGACCAGAGGTTTCCAAACTTTGCTCTTCGTAGAACCCTCTGGTTCTGATTTGGCTTTTGTTACATCAACATAGACCCCACCAAATTCCTCCTGGACCCCGGAGGTCAAATAGACCACTTTGGGAATTACTAGTCTAAGCAGATATCAGCAAAGGCAACAAAGAATTGAAGACCTAATATAATTTAGAAAAACAGTACATTGGTAGTTACCACGTATAATCTGGCTCCTCTGTTACTTCAGCCCAGCCTTCACGCTTAAACTACTGAACCGATTTAGATGAATCCTGGTGCAAGGGTAGAATATGACTTAAGGAAAAACATAGCACTTTTAAGCACGAAAAAAGGCTTCTGAGGAATGAAATAGGCGATATAAATTCTTTATGTTGCGAATATTAAAGCACTTTGTGCACAGGTACACAATATTTAAGGACTTTGTACACAGGTACATAGTCCAGCGTATGGGAGGCTGTGTGTGCTTATGAGTATGTAGGTGTGGAGGTACGAGTTTGTGTGTGTGTATGTCTGTGTGTGTTATATTTTTCACATTTAACAAGTTTGCGTTTGACCACGATTCCACCTGATGTGATGGGATAGTTTTAAGTAGTAGTATAGTGTACCTAATAGTATAGTAAATTAGTCAAAATAAAATCCACCAATGCTCATACAATTAAAATTATTTAAAAGAGCTAATTGATTATATGTTCTTAATTAATTAATTCCAAAGTAAAATAATCAAATCTCTAGTAGACTGATAACCCCGTGTCTTGATACATAACGACCTTGGATTCTGTTTTACTTAAAAATATATACAAATAATTTCAGTATTAAAAGTTAAGTAATAAATCAATAAAAGTATAAGTCACTATAATATTTAAGGAAATTTAATTGTTTTATTTTGCCTTGTTTTACTTTTATGTGGATTTAAAAAAAACTGTTTTTTTGCAACTGAAGGAGACAATAATAAATTTATATATATGTTTAAATAGATATCGATATTTTTTACGCCCAGACACATACGAGTAGAACAAACATTCTTGCTAATCACAGAAAAGTTTGAACTGGGTGGCAATCGGATCCACGACTGCCGGTGTAGCAGTCAGGTTCACAAACTACTAGACCAACCGGCCTTTCAAAACCAAATGTGTAACCGAAGTAGAAAGTAAAGAATTACAAAAAATCGCAAGAAAGAAGAAGAGTGGAATGAGGTGACTTTTTACCCACGTTGATGCTAAAGTTTTTAAGAATCTCCTAATGCTATTCGAAATTCTCGCCTACTGTGACGTAAACTTCTAATTGGCAGCTATACATACAATAACAGAACCCATACATGGTCCTTTTTTTTTGTTTTCGAGGGGGAAATCTTCGACAGATACCCAAACCTAGAAGATTCGGGTTATGTGGGATTTCTACCCACTAAAACCCCCCCGGGCAGCCGTCCGGCGCATATGGGGAGGCTCCGGGATCTCATATGAACGCACCGGTGCCTCCCCTAACACATAGTCCTGCAACCAAATTGGTATTTTGCTTTAATTTGAATTTTTTAACTAAAGATATTCTAACAAAATCTTTTATATTATTATTCAAACTATTGCATTATTGTTGTTATAAAGATGGTATAAATTAGGAATTTTATAGTGAGGAATGTGTTTTTTTTTTCTTTATTATCTACATATAGGGTCAAGGTAAGGATAATCTAATGTTCCTGTTATAATGAAACTGAACAAAGAAAATGGTTATAATTAAGTATATAATGATAATAATAATTAAATAAAGTCAAATCATAGGAAATAAATAGATAAATATTATGTTTATGGAAATAAAAAAGAAAATCTATGTATACTAATGATAAAACTGTAACGGGATCAATTCTGTACATTAAGACTTTTATGAAATGCAGGGAGGCTTTGTTATCGATATAGAGACCAAAACATGTTTTTTGGATTTACTGTATGTCCGTCTATTCGAGCTTCATGCAAAACCCACTGGACAGATTTAGAAGAAACTCGCAGGACAATAGGTTGAAATTAGTATGGGAACTCCCAACCAATAGACCAATTTAGATAAAATTTTGCAAATTTTTAACTTATGTACGGATAATGGTTATATGACTTTTTATCCTAGAAAACTGCTTTTTCCCCTGGGATAATAGGCAACTTTAAAACCACCCGACAACTCTTCTTCCGAAGCGAAGCGACGGCAATTTATAGTGATTTATAAAATGCATTAACCATACTCAATGAAACGACATACGTGTGTATAAAATCAATATAACTAGAACGAAAAAAAATTAAAGACAACAATATTTACATGTCAATTTTACTGAATAAGTATATTATGAGCGTGAGATAACATTAACCCTTGTACCTAAATGTACTTCGAGAGTAAGAAATTAATAAAATTATAATATATTATCAATAGGTATTAGGTGATTAAGTTAAAAATAAAGAGATTTCTAGTAACATAGTGCCTCTTATCATCTAAGAATGTAGTCTTAGAAAGACACTGCTTACCAAAGATGAGATTGTAGTTAAGAACATATTTAGGTGTAAAAAATATTATCTACCATCTTCACATTAGCTGACATAATATTGGCTTCAACCTAGCGATGGCCCACTACTGAGCATAGGTCTCTCGTCATATTGACGAGGCCTAGGGCATACTCCACCACGCTCACGCTGTGAAGGGATTAGCAGCCAAACCAAGTGTCGGCAATATGCCGCCTAAAAGCCTTATATGAGGCTTAACGATCGGAATTTAACAATCACAACCGTGGCCGACGACTTTACGTGCCCTCCGAAGCACGGAAGCGATCATAACTTTTCGCCACTTTCACCCATCCTCCTACCGACAGCGCCCACTATGGCTTATTTTTTTCGATCTCTTACAATCGAAACAAGCCACAGTTGTATGACACCATAATATTATAGTGTATTAAATTGCATTAGTCATTATTTGACTCGTACTTCCTTACACCAACCCCTTGCAACTGAAGCCATACAAAGCGGATGACGTGACATCCAATACTGTAATACCAATTTGCCGGACGGTTTTTCCAAATTTTATCGACACTTGTATGAAAGATAACCTTACGGGTGTATTCTTGTGACAAGTGATAGCGTAGTGATTGAAAAAATATTTTGTCTGCACATCATGCATAACTAAATAAACATATCGAAAATCATACTTATTTTATAAATGTGTCTGGATGGATGGATATTTAGATGATGATTGCTTCTTTGTTCCGTTATTAACTGTTTAAACGTTGTTGTTAAATTTTGACTTTTGATAAGCGAGCATATTTCAGTTCTTTCACGCAATACCACTGTACCGACTTGAATGAAATTGCACAGACAGATGTAATCTAATATATAGCTTACTTTTTAAGCACGTACTACGCGAAGCCACGGGCAGAAACTAGTACATAATATTACTACACGGGATCATAATTGAATCAGTAAGTCATTACAAATTTAAGTAATACATAAAATATCTGCCTCGGTCGGAAATCGAACCCGGGAGCTGTGCCTTTACAGGCTATATTGGAAACTAACACACTACTAACTACACATGACCCGGGAACACAATTAAAAATTTGAGTAATACATAAAATATTTACGTCGGAGAAATCTAACCCGGGAACGGTCCCTTTGCAGACTAACTAGGCCATAACCTAATTAGGTTATAAGTTTATTCAATACAAAATTTAGTCGCATTACTCGGTATTCCAGGTTACGCAGTTGCATATTAAAGCAGTTACTTAATGTGGAAGAAGTCGTGAAGTAAGCACTTAAAAATGTCTTTAAGGAGAGTTGCCAAATGACACATTTGGCTTGTGTCTCGACGTAATTAAAAGTTATATAGGTATTGGAATGAAGAAAAAATATGCGCTCATGGCTCGGCGATTTGAGTGAATACTATATAATAGGCATAGATAAGCAACAACGGATCGAAAAGCGGATAGGTGACAACTAACTATTACGTAACAGTGACAATATCGCCGCGAAAAACATATATCGTGAGTACCTAAGTAGTATATTGTACGAGCCCACGATGAGTCGAGTTTATAATCATGAACAACGATAGATACATAAACTAACGGTAAAATCACGAACGCTTCTGTGTTTCCAAGGGCACATATGTATGACACTTGGAAAATGGATAGATGACGGCAATTATATCAAGGGCACTTCTGTGTCTGAGAGGGCACATAAAAGAGACGGTCTCGGGTTTTATCGTAAGATGAAATCTTGTCGCAGGTCTTCTGGCGGCAGGTATTCCAACAATTCCATTGGCCATCTTACTTGGTACTTACAATGGTAATCTTACTGAACCAGCATGAGTATACCCGCCTCAGTAATGATGAGAAACCCATGCACAGTACTAATAATAATGTGAAGTCATCACATATTGTGAGAACCCGTTAGCATTTCAATTGTTTAGTATCCGAGACGATATTAATTTAAATAGTTAAATAAAATATTTCGCTAAAAAATATACACTAATATGTACCTAAGTCATTTAAATTGTTCATTTTTATAAGTTTATTTATATAAAAATAATAAATGTCATATTAATATTCGGCGTAGGAAAGGCCAAATGATTCCGCAGCTTAACGTATAAATTATAATCTCCACTAAAATTTATATTTATTAATTTTTTGTTTACGTTAATAAATGAACTTTTAATAAATGTAAAGCAATAAAACACGACTCATGAGGCTTAATGATAACATGCAAACTTTGCTTGTCTACGACCAGTTCTAACGTCATTAATTATAAACCATCTTCCAGTTAAAAATGGAACCTTGTCGCAATAAAAATCATCAAGATTTGGTCGAGAGAAATGGACGAAACGGCCGATGTTTACTGAGACAGGGTACGTTAAGTTTTTAGATGCTGTCGCGTAGGTGTGTCGGCGCCACTGCTCCGAAGAAGTTATATTGTATGCTAATTTCACACGATTTCGAATAATAATTAACACAGAAAATAATTTGGTTGCGGCTCCTATAAACGTAGACGGGTTTCCTCATAATGCATCTCTTAATACCCTCTACTAATATACCGGTTCTCATCTGTCAAACATGTAACTGCGTTTACAACCAAGTACCGTTGTATGGAAAAATTATTATTTTCAATGTATTTCAACATTTCTAACAATGAATATGTTAAGTTGCCAGCCATTAGTGGCCCACCGTAGAATGAATAAACCCGCCCTTGGCGACAGCGCCAAGAAGATTTTAAATAAATTATCAGTACGATTGATACCAAAATACAAGTACATATATATAACGTAATTGGCAGGAGAAAAAACACTATTGAAGCAGATGTTCATTAGTAAGAATTTCATCCATCAAAAGAGGTTTAGAATCAAGCAGAGTAGCTGAAAATAAAAGAGGCCTATCTCCACTAGTGTACCTCCAAAGGCTAGGATTCCCTCCGTCGTCCAAAGGTAGAGAGTAAGACCGAGTAGAGAGGCGCAAATAAAGACAGGATAACATCCAGAATTGTACGTCCAAAGGCAGAAGGATGAATGGATGAAGCTATCCCTGAGAACAGCCCGATCTTGATAAACGACCTATTTCAACTGAATGCGTATATAATTTTTCGTATCAAAATTCATCAAGACAATCCTGAATCAAGTCAGCTTTATCATAGAAATGCTAAAATTAAGCAACACGCAAACGTTCCTTTCCTTTGGATCAGAAGAGAGAAAGGCTCACTGAAATATCACAGGCAGTGGGTAACACCACGCCAGTATCTGTGTGCGACCCTTTTTTGTCCTAGAGATCTCTGCAACTGCAACTTTGTATTATGCTTGTATTTTTAGTTTTATTATAATAATTTTATTTAATGTTGTAGTGGTACCACGGCAAAATAAACGTTTCTTTCTTTCTTCTTTCTAAATTAAAAAAAAATCCTCCCTACCATACTTTCATACTATATTTGCTCTCTATACTAATGTGAAAGTGTGTGCGTTTATCTGTCTTTCAAGTTGAAACGAAACGACGGATTGACGTGTTATTCTATATGGAGATAGTTAACCGTTTGGGTCTAACATAGGCTACCTTTACAACCATTAAATCACGCGAGAGAAACCGCGGGTGTACCCTAGTTAAAGATAATATTGAAAACAAACAAAATTTATTTATAGCACCAGACGTCGCCAAATCTGTAGCAAAGACCTTTCAGTCAAACGATATCTCATATAATGTATTGATAATAAAAGTGGAAAAATAATCGTCTATCATATACGTAGTCGATCGTTATCTGATCGTATAAGGTGTTGTCAAGAGCACAATACAGCACTCATAGATGTGCCAAATATATCATAACTTTATACTAAACAAACCCTAAGCGAGACTGTAGTTTTTCCTCTTGCCTTATTTGAAAGTCAATGTAAAATGTTTAAAAAAAGTGTGATGAAAATCGAGTCGAAGTGATAGCCCAACGGCTTGAATAGTCTTGAATGGGTCCTAGGTTCAAACCTTACGTATACTTCTAATTTTCGATAAGTTATGTATGTATTACAAGTCAATTTTCACTTCCTTCGGGGAAACATCGTGAATAAACCTTGCACTTAAGTGTTCCACATAAAGTTCTCGAACGCGTTAAACGTGAACTATGGCCTTCACATTGTGAGAGGAGACCCGAGTCTAATAGTGAGATAGTTATTGGTTGCATCGTAGTCCTAGTCCACAAAAAATAGAATAAATACATACCAGCATTTTTTTTTTTTATCAATCTTAATTTTATAAAGCTGAAGAGTTTGTTTGCTTGAACGCGCTAATCTCTGGAAGTACTGGTCAGATTTGAAAAAATATTTCAGTGTTAAATAGCCACTTTATCGAGAAATGCTATAAGCTAAGAGCAGAGAAAATGCTAAGAGCAGCGAAGCACCAATGAAGAATTTTTCATACGGTGGATTTTTTTCCTAATGAAAGCTTTCACTGCGAGCGCTGTATACACGGTTAAAATTTCGCAAAAATCATGTATGACAGAAACGAAGTCGCGGGTTAGCCCAAAGTATCTATTCCACACGATCGAAGTTGCGGGTGGAAGCTAGTACTTATTACAAAAGTTAGCGCTTAACTACAAAACCACCTGTAAGTGTCAACGTAGTGTTTGATAGTGAAGCGCACTAACTTAATAAAAGCCTATTCACGCTTGACTTGAAGACATTTTAATAAAACCGAAATACCTACGCGGTCAACTTATTCCATTCCTTCGCAGTACGGTTAGTGAAGGACGAAACGAAACACTTTATTATGAAAAAAAAAATCGTTTTAAAGCATCCTTTTAATATACTTCCTACGAGAAGCAACCTTGTTACGCACATCAACAATGGCGTAACAATTCTTTAATCTTGCAATGTTTTGTCTTCAGTAAATTATCTTCTGGACAGCGTGGAGCGTAGTCTAAATATATTGATAACCTATAAAACCAAGATAATGTTTTTAAGCAACTTAGAATTCAATTCAGTTAGCTATTGGGATGTCTCTACCAATCTGCATCGAAAAGCGTGGGGGTATTTGCTCTAGGCCACAGTCGTGAGAAGCTACATGCTCAATAGTTGGTCATTAATGTATACAAGCCTATGATTGTATTGTCTGAACTTAACATTCTTAAAAATAACGATTTATCAAAATAGCTAATTGACTTGGACATATTCAAAATAATATGTCAATTTTATAATTAAATTGTTAATAACATAACAATAAATTATTGCGTACAAAGAATGTAACTTAGCCTGATTAATTGGTTTAACCCGTAACCCAAGAATTATCGTCAAAATATAAATCAATCGCAGGCATATTCGACCCATGTCATTAATATTGTTTTATTTATATTGCTTGCTAATTTACCAATAAGTATGCTGAACCAGTTTGATGTTGACTTCACCCATTGGCCTACAGAGCACTCCTCGTTGCTGAGGAAGCCTAGGATCTTCACAACTTCAATGCTGTTGTCCCGAATAATCAGCTTAAGCTTATGTTATCGCTGCATGTAAAAGATAATATGTGCATAATAAATAAATACTGAAATGTAAAAATAGTGTTATTATCAGCAACTAGATCTGCGTAGATAAATATGAATAATAAATTCATTACATAACCGATAAAGATGGCCGCATGGACCGTGCGTGATTAGATCTAAACTAATAATATATTTAGTGTGTGTTCATATCAGCTTGTGGCCTTGAGAGTTAATAAAAAAATGGGTGCGTGTACTTATGTACGCGCGTGAGAACTTATACTTCTTTGGCATCAATAAAATTTTTAAAATAATTAAGACGGTAATTTTGACTGACCGGGGCCTGAATAAAATGTCTTTTCTGTTAGCGTTCACGCCAGAAGGTAGTTAAAAAATGTACGGAAACGGAAATTTCTTGCGGAATCAAACGCCATATTTTTTTGCATCTAACGTCATTCCCATAACTTTTTCGAACTGACGTTTGGCGTGAACGATAACAGAAGACACATTTGTCTCCAACAGTGGTCTGCGTAGTAACCCTGACTGCTTAGCCAGATATTGTGGATTAACTATCAGCACAAATTTTGTGATAAACAAGTATATTTTATTTGTTTCTGAATGTAAATATATTTCAAAGCATGTATTTAAAAATATATATCTATGTTTATAAGTTGTCTGATCACCGTAACATAATTTAGGGCTTGGGATCAGATGGTAATGTGCGAGTGATTCTAAAATATCTATTGAATTATTTTTTTAGTCATTAAATTGTAAAATTGTATTCAATTCAACAATTTAGTCTCAAAACTCTTTAAATAATGATTTAACTTCCTTTAAGAAAAATTTTGGCATGTACGTACGTTTTGGCACACGCAACGTAAGTTTTAATTGCTTCAAATACTTCAACCTTTTCAGAATACTTACCCATTGAAAGAGAGAGGGAGAGAGAGAAAGAGGTTTACTTGAAAATTAGGTGAAGGCTAAATAATTCCCACATGTCATATAATCGTAAGATGGGAAACCATTCTCTCTCTGAACTAAGCGGCGGACGGACCCCATCGTGAGGTTTATTTAATCCTCGGTATCTATAGAATAAAAATTTAATTTCCTACCAGGGCACGCAATTCTAGAATAGGAAAATGTTATAATGATTAGAAAGCATATTTTTATGTAAATAAAACATTATCAAGAAAACGAAACAAATATTACAAGAACACACAGAAATTGAATAGTATCTAAACAAGGCTTATTAAAAATATTTAAAAACACAAGCTTTAATTATAGATCCATAATTCAATGAAACACACTACATTTCATAACTGTATTGTTAACCGTTGAGGAGTTTCCTTGTCTGGAGGCAATCCTGAACGTAGTATCAGGTCATGCTTGTCATAAAAACATTAACTCCACGTGTTTAAATTTAAACGTACAAGTACCAAAAAATAAATTCCACGACAGAATACCACACTTTGGGCTAAGCGTGTCTCACAATACGTCAAAAATATTGAATATTATTTTGAAGTAAATCGTTTTCTTAAAATTAATTTGATTGCAATAAATGTGAAATGAAAGGCGCCGCGCTCCCAAAAGTCGGTTACGTGTGGTTTTAAAAAGACTTATGCAGGATCGTAAATAATCTTATTATAATAAAGCACTGTTCACAATGGTGGGTGTACGTACACAGTATTTATTAAAATTAATAATGAAAATCTTTCAACTCATAGCTGTCCTACTACTAGGCTCGGGTCAACACTTACAATACGAGGGGTACATTCCACCACGCTGGCCAAGTACGGATTGGTGGATTTAACACACCTTTGAGAAATTTATGGAAAATTCTCGGGAGTGCAGGTTTTCTCACGATGATTTTCGTCGCCATAGCAAGTGATAATCAACTTTTAATACGCACACCTTGAAATTAGATATGCATCAAATTAATTCATCAGAAAGTTTTTATCATGGTCATGTCATTGTGTAAATTGGTTTAATCGTCATACAACAATAATTAATATATAGAGCCTAATATATTATAATAATTATATATCTATGTACCTTCACATTTATAGCAAAACCCAGCTATTATCATAACAGCCACACTACTGAGGCCTTCTCTCAAAATGTAAGGGACATATACCATCATCCACCACGTTGGCCAAGTGCCGATTGGACAAGCAATAGCCTAGCTATAGCCTACTCATTATCTCATAAATTCCTTCGTGTACGAGTACACCAATTGAGTTAAGTGTCCATAATGCCGCAAAAAATCAAAAACCTGTACAAATATTTAGCATTTTCTCTCATCACTCCAGCGTAAATGCACCTTAAGTGTCTATCTAATAAATCATTTTTAAATAATGTACATACGTTAAATATCCTCATTACATATCGGAACGCCTACCAAAACTGTCGATGCATATTTTTGTAGCGGTTTTAAGTACAGTTATTGGTCATAGAGTATAGTATCAAGATTTCCATTTTGTAATATAAAATTAACGATTCTGCCTATACTTTAGAATCCTCTGAGAGATTCGATGGTTAATATGTTTGCTATTCCTGTTTTAATACATAATATCCTACGTTCTAGTAATGACAACACTAATATATAACGAATTTAAATTATATCAAATTTTTTATTCGTACTTATTACATTTATACAAATTAAACTAATTCACTTTTGTACATGTACTCTTTTTTTATATCTTTGGACAACTCACACACAGCCATCTGACCCCAAACTACGCCTTAGCTTGTAGTATGGTGATCAGACAATTGATAAACATACATATATATTTATTGAATATATACTTATATAGATATTTACACCCCGACATACAGAACGAACATTCCTGCTCATCACAGGAAAGTTTGAGTTGGGTGGGATTCGAACCCACGACCTTCTGTGTAGCAGTCAATTTCACTAACCGCTAGACCAACCAGCCTGTCAACTTTTTGGAGATTTCGACGTTTGGTCCCATATATTTTTGGTGCATAAATAAACATTTAAAATTAAATTAATTTGTTAACAATAATTTTGCTGAAATTTAAAGTCGGCCATTTTTAATCTCGTAATAATTATTAATTATCTCATAATAAGTATTTACTTTCACAATAATAAAAATATTGTACTACGATAAGATAACTAAATTTTTTTACGTAAGCTTGTACATATGACTAATATTTTTTGTTGAATTTTGAAAGTTCGGTGAGTTTGATACTTATCTTTATTACTTAACCTGGCATGATTGCACGGAAGCTAAAATATATTCTTAATAGACGAATTAAAACTATGGATTAACAATAGAAACATCCCGCCTGTACGAACGACGCTATGCCTCGTCTTTTATCATCCTAATAAGATTGAAATAAGTTGCCCGCTTCGGTGTTCCCGTTAAGCGCTAACTTATCCAAAGTAAAAAAAAAGTCATCCATGTCAGTTTGTATATGCTTATAACGATTATGCTAGCTCATGTACATGATATTCAGAAAAAATGGTATCTTACAACCATTAGCGCCTCATATCATATGCAAATTGCCCACAACTTGAATCCCACAATTACGACGCTTGACCAGCGATTTCTCTTAATTTTTCGATTCTAATTTCCCTTCATTTTCTCTCTTATCTTTTAAGTTTACTCAGTATAATGTTATGTATGTTACTACAATTGAGGTGGTGATTTTGGGTGGTCCGGCTTTAAAGTAATGATGTTATTATTTATATGGAATTATTAATGGTGTGTCTGCTTCAACTGTCTCATCAAGATAAGTTTGTTTTCAACGAGCTATCATTACTTCGTTATCGAATGAACGATTGACTTTTAACGTTTATCTGTGTTTAATGATTTTGATTTGATTGGCTTGAAGCGCTGCCGGTGAAATTCCAGCTATTACTTCAATAGCTTAGTACTCTGTTATTGTTGTTTCACGCAACCGTATGTAAAAATTAATTACTCTTTTATCAAATTAATTATTTAATAATGAGTATTCTGGCTGAGACTGACATTAGTTCCAAAAGTAATTCATGGAAATTCTCTAATAACGTGTTCTTATCGAAATGCCTTTTTAAAATACTTCAAAAACTAAAAACTCATTGTTTTCTTCGTCAGAGTATAAAGATTAATCATTAAATCTCGTTCACCTGTTGTTAGAATGCGGCTACAAACACAGATGCCCCCGGTGGGCTCCTTGAGGTATGCCAGATAAGTCATTCCACTAATTAGCGTGATCTTGTGGGGCTAAATGATAGGGCACAGAACACTTTATCCTTATCGTCGATATATTTTATGTTCAGTTTTCCTTTAATTGGCGGCTTTCGATATTGGTTAACTCGTTTGTCATTGAATCCGTTATTGAGGAATATTTATCTATGTTGATAGTGACTTACTATTTACGCTTTTCTATTCTGTTACTTTATATCTAATACAAGTTGCTGTTCTGAAATGTCAGATAAGGAATGAACTTGGGATACTATAGATAGATCATATATTATGGGTGTCTAATAATGTTAATGCTTGTGATTAGTAGTGGAGATTCAAAAACTGAAAGTCTAAGCGTATCGTTGTGGCCAAAAATTATCGAAGTAATAGAAACTTTTACTTCTCTATTACATCAGTTTCAAATCAAAATTTTTAAAAATCATCTTTTATCAGCCTATCTTAGTCACCACGGACACTGGATCAAAGTGTGCCACTGGCTCAGTCTGTGGGTACATTGTCTGGAAGTCAGTTATAGTTATACAATTTTATTGAGTAGGAAATATTTGGTTATATTTTGAGGGCAAATAATTTCTGTCGAAGGGCTTCAGCGCAAGAATAGCGGGTCACGTCACAAAAGTAAACTAGTTGAATCCATCGTGGGAACCCGGACTATTTGCCTGCCAAGTTTGTTGGCCTCTCCACGACCGACGACTAAACACTCGACGCCTTTTGTCCAAAAATGTAATGGGAATAGATAAATAAAAACCACAGGAGACGACTTTAGGGCCGGCGCTACAAAGGTTTGAAAGCTGCTTCCTCTCTCAAGGGCTTGTTATCTTCACTGATAGAACTGACCTGATCTAACTACCCTTGATTTGATTAACTTTTTTATCATCTTTGGAACTGGGATGTGTCACGCCCTTAAGGATTTGTTTAAGATTGTAAGTGTCCACGAATATAGTCTTGAAGTTATATTACACAACGATTTGGTAGGTAATTATTTTCATAACATAGGATTTTACTAAATTGTATTTTTCGTGTCTTGTTCGAAATCTTCTTTGATGCGCTTTGCTCACCTTTTCGGCTATGGATTGTTTTTCTGTTATATAAATTTTGTTTTAATTAAGGCTATATTTTTTAACGTTGAAACTTTCATGCCGTTGTCTACCCTTCCCTTTTCTGTTTTACGAGACAACCTTAGAACATATCCGCAAGCGAACTAATGGACTTGTAATACCCGGCGTATGCAAACATACTAGTGGCGTTAAAAGGACGACGGGCTAACATAATATACAATATTATGGTTGCCTCAAGTAACAAGAGACGGTAAAAACCCCAGATTGGTTAAAAGATTGGAAATGATAAAGTAAAATAGAATTCAATTAAATAAAAGTTAAAATTTTCGATGATACTAAATCTAAGTATATAATTATATAAGTTAAGAAATTTTGTATTGAACGTTTTTAGTATTATACTTCAAAATCTTAGACGGAATTTGCTAGGTTTCATGGATTATTTAAAGTTGCTATTAAAAGTTATAGCTTGTTATCATTGCGTCTTGACTAATGTGGCTGTAAATTTAATTCTGGACCCATTAATGTAAAGCATGTTTTAAGAATCTCATATGTTCGTAACTATTTCCGATAAAAGTAATTGACACCTCATATGGAACCGTAAATAAATTACGCCTAAGTAACTATGACAGCCTATTTAGCGACCGACATTTCATTCCATATGGGGTTATGATAATAAGGATGTTTATCATAGCAAGCTCTAAATTGTTTTAAAGAAGAAGATAGTGTAATATGTTGATGTTATCATTAAACTACACAATAATTTTGTAACCTTTAACAATAACGTAATCACATGTTGTATATGCCGCTTATAAATTGCACCATACAAATAGACAGTGGACGTCCAATATTTACCAAGACGTGAAGTATTTTTTGTCATGCCGAAGTGGAAGGGTTGAATGGCTGAGGGTGTTTGGAGAGTCGCGGCAACCTTCACGAAGGAATTTGGAAAATTGTACCGCAACATTAAATAATAATAAACATTCTTTTGTTATGAGAATGGACTATTCAGTTTGCGTATCTCTGGTCCTTTGTGTGCGCTTACGCGTCTAATTTCCACTGAAGAGTTTCTTCTGGTGATATTGTATTTGAAAATATGTTAAGGACGTTTTGTGTTTATAAACACACTCTTATAGAGGTCCATTTATTAAATAAATATATTTGTAAATATGTAATTTGAAATCACATTCATGCCTTCATAACTATAATCACAAACAATAGGTTCTAGTACGTAAATTTTTACGAGGATATACTCGTATGTATATAAGGAAATGGAATATCTTGCCTACGTCGGTTTTCCCACCTATGTAAGTACGATGTGGGAGTCTTCACGAGAAGAGTGAATAGGCATTTACTAAGTTAGTGTGTGCAACATTTTAGACATCATCACCACTTTCCGTCAGATGGGATCGATGTCAAAGTTTAACTTATTTTGTATAAAAAAATAATAATATTATCAATGAAGTCATGTAAAACGATATGCTTAGGACTTCATTATATTTTTGAATTTTCGATTTAAATACACCTCTGCCTGTTTTCGAAGACAATATTTAGTTATTTTTGATATGTATTGATTTCGATTAGAAGTCAGCCTACACTGAAGGTGGCCCGTAACGACCCTAAACGCTCTCTGTATGTACCTGAAGCAAGTCTGAGCTGTCAAATTTTTGGTCATTTATAAATGCTTCTGTGATTTACCAGGACAAATATTTGGCAAACCCTTCATTTCCATTGTAACGAGGGGTTTCTGAGGGCAAGGGTGATTTATTATTTGATTTTAGGCTTAACATTTCTTTATGTCGTAGGGATAAAGAAATAGGGCTTAGTCCCATATCAGTTTTCTTCAAACATTTTTAGCCCACATTATGCTTCTGGCTTCATGGCTTCAATCCATCGGAGGCTGACTACTGAGCACGGGTCCCACCTCATACTGAGGAGGCCTAGAGCATATTCCACCACGCTGCACTATGGGGAAATCCAGTCATTTGCCATAATGCCAAAATGTAAATTCGAAAATTTGCAAAGGAGCCATGTGTATACCTTATGTAATAGCTGAAGAGCTATACTATAACATAAAATTTTACTTGCAGTTCTAATTGCTACGATGTAATGACAAAAAGCATCGGAATACGCTGCTCAAATATGGATTAGTGGTGGGGTTAGTGATTAACCAGGTGTCGGGAGTTTATATGGCACCCGAAGCCCTTCGACATAGCTTAACGATTTCTACCTTCTAATTCGTCGACTAACAACAACCTTCCTGTAATTCTCATAAGCCCCATAATAATTGAATTATTGATAAAACCATCCGCATAGTAAACCGGTATTTTTATGAATAATATTTTTAGACACCGGTTTTTTACCGGTATTTTTCACAATTTTAGGTTGAGGTATGTCACATTGAGAACGATTAAGTCGAGAATTTAATACATAATCTGAAATAAACATATCATTAACACATGAAATTGCCCTCGCTTCGCTTCGGAAGAAGAGTTGTTCAGTGGTTTCAGAGTTGTCATACTAACTTTAACCTGTTATCCTAAGGAAACAGAGTAGTTTTCTAGGATAAAAAGTATCATATAACCATTGTCCTTACATAAGCCACAAATATGCAAAATTTTATCAATATTAGTCCATTGGTTTCGGAGTTGCCTAATTAAATTATTATCCTATCGGATCTAAGACATTTCCTGGGATATAACATATCCTATAACCATTCTCGGGTTTTAAACTACGACTATACCAAGTTTCATTTAAATCTGACCAATGGTTTTTGCGCGATGTTCTAACAGACAAACAATAAATCCAAAAAAAGAAATATTTTGCGTCTAAATCGATAACAAAACCAGCCTGTATCAAAATTTACAAAAAATACTTAATGTGCAGAATGTACCCCGTTACAGTTTTATTATTAGTATAAATACAGATGAGCTTACTACGAACTCAAAAACATTAGGCATTATCAATTCTAAGCTTTTCAATTTCCCCGATTTCCATCTCCAAACCAACTGATAGTTAATCTGGAAGAAGTTATACCCAACGGATTCATGACCTTCCTCTATGTAGCGTTAGGAAAACCTACCCTCGAACCATCAGTCCATGATTGCAAATAAAATACTATAAATTGATTGAAACATACTTAAATAGGTTATAACAAAATGACGTACAATGGCCGTCTATTCCTTTTTATTCCATAAAAATCCGTTGGCAGATGGGCTGTTCTGGCAAGCGTCTGTTACCAGGTAGTGGCTGAGACTGGTTCCAACTATGTTTGAAGTAACAGTTAGCGCGTTAACTAGTTGCTACAAGCATTACGAGCTCGATTAACATTTGGTTGGGCGCGGTTTAGGTTATTAACAAATTTCAGAACGTAAAGATAGGGTTGGTCGGTTTTAATACTGAGTTAAACTTTGAGAATTTCATGTCTATCGTTTTAATACTCATTCCTTGCACTAGGATTCCTCGCGGAGGGGAAAGACAACACAATTAACACATCACCCGGGAATAAACGTTTATCTTACTAATATTTAAATGTGCCAGTTTGTTGCTGCTTGGATGTTTTGATTTTTGTATCCTTCTCGCGTTAGCCGTTGAACGGATTAAGATGATACTTGGGTCATAAATTGATCACATCCACTAAATTAACATAGGATAGATTTTATCCCAACTGTATTTTAGCCTGGGATAAAGTGTATGTTTATATGTCTGGGATGATTTGGATAAGTATGAATGTTATATGTAACATACGATTCTATCCCAACTGTAAGTTCTCCTGGGATAGGGTTACCAACTTTTTTTTTGTTTCGCGTTTGTACGCTTCAAAAATAATGTATTGTATGGAGAGAATAAGAAAAAGTTGCATTTTTAACTAAATTGATTTAAAAAAATAACATTTTTTTTGCTTCATGCACCCGCTCCTTACGAATGTCAAACGAAAAGTGCATTAAAAATTGTGGCATGTTTATTTATCAGTTTTAGTGTTGCAAAACATAAACATCGATATGTTGTACTGAAATATAGTATTTTCGCGTACTATTTATCTCTTGAATAGTATAGTATGGAGTCCCGTAACAGTACAATACTTTATAATATAATACGGTTGGCAACCCTACCCTGGGATGATGTTCACGTTTATATAGATATTTGGCAAAAAGGTGAGATTCATGTTCTTAGGTCAAAGATATATGCATGCCTTTAGTTATGACTTAAAGTATAATTCAAAGGTAAACCCCCGTAATTCAAATAATACTTTAAAGCCAATAAATCATTCAACAGTCTCCACCTAACAAATAATTATGCGAGATTTTTATTGAATAAATAATGCTTCTTCATACATAAAAGTAGTAAAATGTGGAATGTTACCGTGTGACGTAATGTTTTGTTACATCGTTATAATACTTACTGTTAAACTATCTTTAACTGAGTTTATTGAAAAATAAGTTGGTAGTACTAAAGCTGTGATAACCTAGTGGTTGGTCTCTCGAACGGCAGGTCCTAGGTTCAAATCCTGAGGCGTGAACCTCTAATCTTCAAAGACATGTGCGTCTCACAAGTTGTCTTGCTACGGGGAAGGAAACACCAGGAAACCTACACTCCTAAGAGTTCTCCATAAAGTTCTTGAGAGTGTCTGAAATCCACCAATCCACACTTGGCCAATGTGATGGTACTATGGTCTGTACTCCTTGTATAGTGAGTGGCGACCCGAGCCCAATAGTGGAACGGTTATAGATTGCAATGATGAGCTACGATGATACTATGATATGATATAATACTACTATGATAGTAAAGTGTCTATTTACTATAATTTTTGAAATAAGAAAAAATTTGACGACAGTCAATGCGTCATTCCATAGGTATTTTTAAAATGCTTCAAACTATATTGCTATTAATTTACACTTCATTTTGAGTTACTTTAAATTTAACGTAAATATTTTAAGGTGTTTACTACTATTAGAACGCAGCTTAAAAATATAAAAAAATAATAAAAAAGATTTCCCAAAAAAGTCAGAGACATCATTAACTAATTTTGGTGATCATTAAAAATTACATTCCCAAAACACACACACAAACAAACCATTAAAAATTACATTCCCAAAAAAGTCAGCAATATCCATAAATTCTAACAATCATCAACAAACAATTAAAAATAACATTCCCAAAAAAGTCAGCAATATCCTACATTTCTGACGATCATCAACAACCTATTAAACACAACATATGTACAATGACGTAAATAGCACACAAGTATATTACATAGCATAGCTACAGCGTTACTATGTAACTTAGCACGAACGAATATTACCCATTCGAGTTAAACTGCGTGAAGAATGGGCGATTGTGACGATATGAGTACATGGAATAACTATACGGCTATTCAAGTTTGAAAACTACTATAATAGTATGAAAATTAACACCCCTCAGCTCATCTCCCTTGGAAGCTTCAATCAGATAAGTCAAGAGCTTTGGGACCCTCATAGTTGTCGGTCGAGAAGGCCTAGAGCATCCATCACCACGTTAGTCCAATCGGAGAAAAGGTAATGCCAACGCCAAAGGGTAAAACCAAATCAAGTATCGAATGATTTTATGCGCCTGAAGACATGGCACCGATTGCGTCGTGCCTTCCGAAGCCTAGAAGCTCTCCAGAATTTCTCTCGTGTTCTGACTGAAGTCTTAAGAGACAGTGCTTACTATCTTTGTTCTCTCTTTATTTTGGCTGGTGACTTGTTGGCATGGCATTGAAGTGTTTTGAAACATTCGCGCAGATTTTTAACCACATCACATCTTCAAGCTGTTTTCCAACTATTTTTTAATAAGGCTCTGACAAAATAAACATATCAATTACAAAGTACACAACGGAAAATATTGTATACTTTCATGAACGTATATCGTACGCATTCCAAATATGCGTGTTTTGAATAAAACATATCACAAGTAATATAAACAAAAACTGTAAATAGCGTGAAATAAGTAAATAGTGATGTGGCGCGAGTCTTTGTTCTTGAGTGACGTGGAACGTTATCACAATTTTTCACCGCATTATGTCACGCAGCCAACGTTACAGCCTATTAATTCGACCTATAATGACAAACTCCGATATTTGGTGTTATGAGCTAACGACAAAGGTTAACGATAGATTTAATGACGATACAAGTAGCTTGCCAAATTGCGGAATATTTGTATGATATAGATTTCATCTGCGACTAATTGAAAAATGAGCAGATGAATGACCGTATAATCTTTAAAGTAGCGTTCTGAAGTAAACTGCGACCGGCAGTCGTATTCAGCGCGGCCGCTATTATTGCTTAGGGCACGGGTGGACAACATTTTCTTTTATTAGGGCCACAAATATTGAAAGAATATAGGCACGGGACACATTTCAAGCATCGGGAAAATCATAACAAATGCCAAGTTGCATCATGAAAATCCGTCCGCATGTGGTTGCTGATCCCTGATTTTCTGCATAAGTTAGAAATTCAAACGAGGCAGTCACCCGTTGTCACCAAAGATATCACTGATCCGTTCATGGCTGCAAGTAGGCTCTGCGTTGTTACTGGTTCATCCTAGACGATTTTATTAAGAAGTGGCTGAAAAGTTAAAAGAGAAGAACCGGTAAAACAGATAATCAATATAAAACCAGTGATATAAAGCAGTTTGAACGTTAGTTCCTGGAAAGGTAGAACCTGCGGTGGAATACTGCTTGCACCTCAAATTTTCAGATAGAAATTAATTATCATTTGCATCGTAGGTGCCTGCACACCTGAGAATTCCCCATAAAATCCTTAAAAGGTGCGAAAAGTCCACCAACCTCATTTAGCCATTTGATGCTCCATGGGTTAGGCCCGCATATGGAAGCCGCCCGCAGTGGAATAGTTATGGGATTGTAATGATGACCAATAATTACAGGTTCGTCAAAATGAAAGAAACCACTGTATTCTGATCTCTTCGTGGTATATAAGGTGTTAATAGAAGAACGCGCGCGCGTAACGCGTCATCATGCCCAGTTAGTTCCACTTTAGTGTAGTTACTTTACCCTGTTTGTTTTTAATGTTACCTTTCCCCTAATATTCCTTTTCCTGTGTAACTTCAATTGTTGAACACGAGGCACTACTACCTATTGATGCCCTATTGAGCCCTTAGTTTTATATTCGTTTAGAGATTTTTTCTACGCTTGTGCAAAGTGATAAAGATTAAATGAAATAAGATTATTATTATTTAATTACCAATTAAAAGATCAAAATAATAGAAAAACAAAGAAGAAAAAGCGTTCTTAGCAAATAGATAAATGTTACCATTCATAATAAATAAATTGGCCAAGAAAGTAACATTGAGCGCGGTTGTAGTTGAAAGGTGACCGCTGATGGAGAAATATGAATATTCCTATCGTTAGAGTTAAAGGACATGTTAAGCCGATGACATATTAAGCCGTCGGTCCTTATTGTTATCGTTAGATAATAATCGTTAAGCTGTGTTAGACGGCCTTCAAGCCGTATTCGACATTGGATTGGCTACTAAAATTTTAAAAATATGCATAATTCATTATGAAACTACTCAAATACTTTAAAGGATTAAGTAAATTTGAAGGAGGATTCTTCGACATCGAATACATTATATACTTATTTTATACTCATTTTTATTATCTTAAACACTCCTTCGTAAAATCCTAAATCCGTTTTCGAATACATTCCAACAGATTGAAATCATTGACACCTAAAATTTAATTCCAACTCGTTATCACTTCAATAACAAAATTCCATTGGAGGTAATAAAGATCCTTAGAAATGTCATTCTTTAAGGAACCGTTACCAATTAAAATTAAGATAAAAGTGGAAATTACTTTAATGCAATGGAAGTACTTTCAGATTTCTTCAAAACTCCTAGTCTATGACGGAGCATCCAAACATGTTTGAAAGCTATCTGATGTACAAATATATCTGGGGAAAACATTGAGATACTATGTACTTATTCACAGTACTAACCTCAATATTTTCCTTTGTATCTACCTGTGACTTCAGTACAAAGTATCTCAATGAGGGAGATACTTAAATTGACACATGAAATTCTACCTGAGACTTCGCTGGCGTGTTATACCAGACTATCTCCGTGCCAAATTTCAGTTAGATCCGTTCAGTAGTTTTTCGTAAAAGAGTAACAAAAACCATCCATCCCTTTTCAAAAATTTTCGCATTTATATTATGTCGGGATGTCCCGATGTCAATACTCAATATCATAAAAACGCTCTAGTAAAAATATATTGTAATTTCAAACCTATTAGGATTAGAAATGATACAAAGATTTTGCGAGTTAAATATGATTTAATTTCGTAATTTTTCTTAGCAATTATATGATTTCGTTTTCAGCATCTGAATAAATATAAATATTAGACACGGCGATTACAATAGACATTGATCACATAACAGACGTATGTGTAAGCGCATATTTCGTATAATATTTTAACATATTTGGAATGTAAATACATACTATGTCTTTTAAAATATTGTCGACTAACATCGATGGAATATATTTGGAATGTACTACAACTGATTCACACCGATATAACAAGATACGCTCAGCAGTTACATGAGTTTGTTATATTCGAATACACTGGGCGCAAGGTACACTAAACCTTTATAACAATTTCTTGTCCTATTATTAAATATTTTTATCTATTCGTTATAGACACAAACTTATTCACTCATCGCTTTGCCACTGGATTATGGCACAGATCTTAATAATAAAAGATACAAAGTTCTATTTCGAAAATACACATTAAATGATAGTTTACAGTGGTTTCGGAAATGTCTTTAACAAGCTTTGCCGCGAAATTATTGTTTGAAAAGTTACAAAAATAGAATAGTCGGTGAAACATTTTACGAGTCGAGAAGCTTTATGACAAAAAGAGATTCAGAAACCTATCACTCTCAGACGAACACTTAAAATAATATGTACATAACTTTCAAACCTATACAATTAAACACAATAATAGTACACGTGCAAGTCACCGAAGGCATTGAAAATATTAGAAAAAGTTGGAATTTTGCTACAGGAAATTAATCAGAAGAAAGTAGGTCGAAGTGCCCACGTAATCAAATGTGGCTAAACACAAGAGAGCGATCGGACAGATTAAATATCCATAATTAAATACAAAACATTTTAATACAACTTTACAACTATCATCTACGTTTACAAATTTCCGATTAAAGTTTTTTTATTTTTGATAAATAAGTACCTAAACACGAAATTATATTTACAAGCAGACAACACGATCCGTACTTAATTAACAGTAAAGCGTTTTAAATAATAATACACTGAGAATTGACGTAAAGGCGCTGTAACTACATTAATGGCGAGCCAGCCGGAGCAATCGAGGTTCTCAAAACTCAAGTCAGGGGTTTAGTCGCAGGGACTGTTTGTTCGCCGCGCTAACGACGCATACTTCCCTCGCCGCGTACAAGCATCAAAGTTCAGCGGTGGTCTGTCGGAAGACTCGTGACTAGCGAGAATACTATTTACTCTTTCCTCAGAAAACCTTTTTTCCTTTTAGAGCACGAATCCGAGCGCTGGCAAGAGCAAACGCGCGCCACGATGTTGCACGACCTTACGGAATTTCACAGCTCCAGACGTAGATCTCGGCTCGGCTTTTTTCTCCCCATTCAAATGTTTGCTCTCTCTCTCGCTTCAGCTACCATTCATGCGGCGTTTGAACCGCCGCGGCCACCGCGGCCGAGCGCTAACCTAACGCTATCCAGTTCTCGTCACTGTAATAATACTGCGGTAGTTGACTAATACTCTGTCCACTCACAAGGTCCATCGACAGCTGGCAACGGAACGCGTTAAGCGTTGAAGCGTAAATGAGCTGCTAATTAATGAAACGACCCGTCTACGTGCCGTCGCAGTTCCTTCGCCTCTGATGCCTGCCGTGATGATGGCGCACGCTATGACACGGAGGTTTAATTGAGTTCTGCATCGGAGGCCTAAATCTACGCGGAGGCCTCCATTTGGTGAGGTCGCCGGCACGCATGATATTGTGTCTGTCTAGGTCGAACTCGTGAGCTTCCTTCATGAACGAGAAACACTTGTGCTTCCTTTCGGGGTAACGACTCTTCCCGCGTCGGTATTGGACTCCGTTTCGATTGAATCCTATGTATCGGTCTTCGTTCTTCGCCAGGTGGTATCTGTTGTAGCCGTCCACAAACTCCTCCTTGAAGAGGCAGTTCGACTGTCTCTCTGCTTGGTACCGTGTCTGGTGAAAAAAACAATTAATGAGTAAAGAAACAGCTACTCTAATGGGCAAAAACACATGGATCGCAAAATTTGATTTATTCAAAATGTGTTTCATATATATTTCCCTCTTAAAACCTCTGTATCTTCAGAATGAAATACAAAAGGCATGATGCCTATGCCAACACCAGGTTGATGTTGTCGTAATAATGTGTCGCTTTTTTTTGTACTATCAAGTTTAACCTTACGCTTCTCATACATGGCATCAGTTTTTAGTTAACTATGGAACCCTAAATAGCGACAATTACGGAATTATCTGAAACTCACCAGACGCCTGCCGACCAGCCGTGACCGGTTGAAGCACAGGTACATATCCTGCACGGGCGAGTGGATGAGCAGATCTAAGCTGTAGCGGGTGCTGATGGTGAGATTCGCTGCAACAAACAAACAGACAGATGAGCACATTACTGGTTTATGATCTTGTAGGTTCGTAGTACAAGCATCTATTAGTCAAAATATATCATGTTGTATTTTTTTTATTACGAAAACAAGTGTGGCAAAAAATAATGATTTAGTTGTTTGTTTCTATCATGTGTGTTGTAAAATATGAATGTCTAGATGCCGCCGAGCAACACAAGGTACGGTTCAACCCTTTAATACCCCCTATTGATTACGGGTCTAGGAGGACTGGACTAGGCATACTACGCTGTTCTAATCTGGGTTGTTGAGAAGAGTTAATGGCCAACCCAAGGGTCGGAAGTTTTATGTCACCGAAAGGCTTCCGGCACTGTTTAACGACTGCTTTTTGACGATAATAACTGGAACCAACGCTTTTAGTGCCCTCCTAAGCACGTAAGTGCTCAAGAATTTTTTGCTAATAGCAGTCACCTATCCTCCTATTGACGGCACCTACTGTTGCTTAAGACGTTAGACGAGCTATGAGGCTCGCTGTACCAGCTACTTATTGTCTACACATCCTTTAAATGTTCACAATCGCGAGAAAGTCAAACTCAATGACATATGCAATAAACTAATCATCAAAGATAATTTGAACACTTATAAAGTCCAAAAATAAAATGTCGATAAATATTAATCTATGGCTGGACATTGAAAATAAGACAGGTAAGGGTTGGTTTACATACTATCACCTAGAAGCTTGTAAACAATTAAGAAAGTTAATTTACAATGACTAAATATATAACGTTAAGATATATGTACATGTGTGAAAACAAATTTAAATCACTAGACATTATAATTTCAAAAATTATTTTCGGCTCGTGACCTAAGAATAGATTAAAGTTAACCATGGTTTTATCAATCATGAAAGAGAACGAATATGTATGTATATTCGAAAATTATTGTAAAGTAAGATAAATGATTCAAGAAATATTTTAAAATCTAACCAAAGAATATATATTTTTATTACAACTATTATGTATAAGAAAAAGAAAAATACGGAACATAGAGAATGCATGGGAAAGTAACTATAACTTAATTAAATTAACCGAAGTCCTGTTTCTGCCCCAGTAGTGAATGGGAGTAATCTAGTTAAGAATATTATACTTGGATACGTTAGGTTACATTACTCTATAAAAACCGATTAGTTTCTCATTATCAGAACAGGCTTATAATAAGTTCTATATATATCTATTACATCTCCACACTAGCTGTCATGGTTGACTGTTTGAAAAGGCCATACGATCACTATCTCGAACAGTATCTCGAACAGTCGAAGACCATAAATAAATAAAATAGAAATCTTTTTCTACGCAGTAGTATGCCTAAAAACCTATAAGTACTAATTAATTGCCCATTTTTTTGTTAAATTGTTGTCAATTAACAATACAAGATAACCATATGGATTAAACTTAATAAATTCCGAATTTAAATAACGGAGGAAGCGGAAAAAATCATAAAGAGATTATGACCCGGTATCTACTCTACCAATAAAAGTAACCAATACGTATGTATAAACTTATAAAGATAATAATATACTTACAAAGATATAATATAAACCTTTAATATTCACATATTTAATTTTTTTAATCTCATTCGTGTCCCATTTTATAAAACAATGCTCTTTTTAATGCAATTACAAACGAGACTTGACCTACATGTAAACCATCCCGTATCGATTAGATAACATAAAAGAGGAAAGTCCGAGTAAGGAATTCGATGACCAGAGCCGATGGGACACGAATAAAAAGAATTAATAAAAATAAAAGTACAGACAGCCGACTGTGACCGACCATGTCAATTCAATTAACATTAAAAGAAATAAAAATACTTCGGGACGGGACATCGGGGACATAAATTTGTTATAATTTCGATACTCGCTGAGAATGCGTGAAAGTGATAAGGTTTTATGCTTATGGTGTTTCAGATGAGTTACACTAAGTTACTGATTATTACTAAATTATGTTAAAATTATGTTTTAGCTTACGGTAGGTATATTCAAACTATCGATATCGATAAATAAACATGATGTGAAGTATAAATTAGATCGATTAAAAATGGATAATTCAAAACGTCACAATTAAACTACATCTTACTTCTAATTTCGCTTATTGGTCTCAACACACGGTGTTTTTGTATTTTTAAAATAGTAATAGTTTGTACCAAGCATTATATTTAGTCAAGGAAAGGGCAGACACATTATCTTAGATTTTCAAAAAAAATATATATATTTTATCTATTAAGAAACATGGAACATATTTGTCAAACACGAGAATACTGAATAATGAAGAGCGACGAATATAATGTTACGTTTATCAAGTTAAATAATTATACTTAAAAATAAAAGCGTAACATATTCACGAACATATGTATGTTCAATTAAACATACATTTTGAGTTGTGACTGATTACAACACAATACATTACACTAGCGACACAATGTCTACAATTACGGTATTATCTCCATTTTTGTAGTTATAGCAGTTATGTAAACAATTCTTTGTTTTATTTCATCAGTAATAAAACGTATAATTTGCTTCTAGATATAAAAGTGACATATTTTATTGTATTCATAACGTGGAATGTAATGAATATTTACAGTAGAATTACTGGTTAGTCTATCTTCGTCTTTTAAAGAAAAATCTTTGTTTACTTAAAGTTTACAGACAGACGGTCTCTATAAAGGTAACACTGCACAGAATTAGATGAAGTATAACTCAAATGTGTTGATTTATTGATTGAAAATAAGAAATTTTCTATATACATAAAAACGAAATACCACTCATTGATTAATCACGAAATAATAGAAATTATAATACTTAGAAATATGAAATTTGGCAGGTAGGTTCCTTATAGGGTGTAGACATCCAATAAGAAAGGATATTACGAAATTCCATCCTAAAGGGGGTAAAACCGGTGTTGGAATTTTGTATAGAAGTCCTACGTTTTTGAAGTAGGAGACTTGCAATTTAAAATGTATGCTCTATACAGAGTGTGGAGGTGTACTAATAATGTATCTTCAGACCTCCTTTTTGGGATAAAACGGGGGACAGTAGTTTGTACAAAAGTCCAATCCTACAAAGTCGCGGGTGGCCACTAGTAAAAATATATAAATAGCTTGATTGAGTGTATACTTTTTCGAGTACGTTTAGACGTAAAATTATACGATGTGAGTGAACGTACGGTCACGTTGTGGTTCATACAAAACTGATAAGAAAGTGTTTCGAATTTGTTAAAAGGTCGCAACGAATAGTACACGAGTATTTAATGCGGTTTAAAATGATGTAATATTGTATAATGTTCTATTATATCGCATAAATTATGTGAAATTATGAACCATGTGTCAATTTGGAGCTTTAACTTTGACTTGTAATCCATAGAAATATTTTAAATATGTAAGTTACATACTCTGTCTCCCTGTAACGCTTTCACGTCTAAGCCACTGAATCGATTTTGATAAAAATGTATTTGTAGATAGACCCAAACTTGAAATATACTATGGACTTCTTTTATTACGACGGAAAGGCTTGAAGAGATTGAAATAGTTATGGATGTTTGTATGGAAGTTCGACATTGGCGAAGATAACACCTGTACGTGAAACTATGTTTGTTTTAGAGCACCTAATATAAATAAAAAAAAAATTGCCAATGTCACGATATGTAAACCTATGTGGTGATTAAAACTATATCACGTGAAAGTAAACCGAATAGAAACCCCTTGTTTAATGACGTAAGTAAAAAGTGAAAGTGCGATAATAGACAAGAGAATTTCATGTTTCAGAATATACAAGGTAACATGTGTTTGGTGACTTCACCCCTAAAGAACGATGTATATTAATTTTTGACTAATAACAAAGCAAAGTCGACAAAAACGAAAAATCAAAAAAAAAGCTAAATTTTTTTTAAGATGTATTTACATAAAAATGTATTTTTGACGTTAAATTAACGGAGAAACTTTATACTACATACCTAAAGTATACTGTATTTAATTACATTTTTCTTCTAAATAAAAATTGTAAAGCAACCATTTTTATGTTATCGTATCTGTTCATATCAAAATATCTGAAGTAAAAGTGGTAAAGAATGTTATCATTCTTAACATACCAGCATTCTAATACACTCATACATAGTTTATTATGCTCATAAAAATTATCTAAAATTATCCGGACATCAATTTCTTCGAATGTTTTAAGCATTTTTTCCAACGAATTACATATGTAATTATCTATTACAAGTTATCGGTATTTGTTGAGGCATTGTTTCGATACGGTAGTACAATTATGAGTTTAAATATGGAATTTGACAATCTAGTAAAAAAATGGCGTTTTTAAAAAGCTGTACCTGTAAATAGAATTTGTATTTCACACGCTTCTAGGCATAATCTTCATGAAATTTATCATGTGTTTGGGGTTTTAAAACCGTAAGGTACTCCCTACATCATAATATACTCTTTTAATCTTTTCCTAAATAGAGAGTTTTTTGTAAATAAATAAGTAAATAATTCATTATTTTTTTTAGAATAATTCTGATTCTGACTCTTTTGATTTTACTGAAGCCATTTGGCGACTTCTTACTACAAATGGCTCCTCTGCTCATCTCTCAGCTATTCTCATTAAAAACTTGCAACATAAAACATATTATTATCATGTTTTCGTGTCATATCGGAGAAAAGAAGAAAGTTCGAGTGCCGGCATCGCATCAAAGAATGTTTGCATTGTCAACTTGAGATTACGTTGCCTTTTTGAAAATTAGCTTATGTGTTGGTTGGGCAATATTTACGTTCTGAGCGTTTTGGTTGGAATATGGGCAATTAGTTGTATGAAATTGTTTACGCTAGGAAAGTATGCGATGTAATAACAGTAGAAAAACAATTAAATGTTTGCCATGCTAGAATCTATGTTATCGTGGTCCAACATAAATTCGTATATAATTTGCTGTGGTATAGCCCACCTTCGGAATCTATAATAGCAAAGTACGATGAAGGTATTTAGTTCTGTATAACATTGTGTTAAAATGGGCTCAGTTGAGCGTACTTCATAATCCTAAACTCAATACAATTATTTAGAAAAACACAACAGCAAAACATTTATCATAATTGTCGAGGATTAAGTCAAAGTGGCAGTGCAAGGAGAACTGGAGCGGTTTACAAACGTTAGCCAGTGGGATTAAAATTGGCTTCAATATATTAAGGGCCCAATTGAACACGGCTCTCTCCTGGTATTGAGATGACTTGACCATTGGCCAATGCATTGTCGGAAGGATACTCCTCGAAACCCTCAACGAACGATAACAATCGGGACCGACGGTTCCTCGTGTCCTCCAAAGCACGAAAACGCTGATAAATGTTTTACCACTAGCGGCCACCCATCTTCCTAACGACCGCGCCCGCTGTTGCTTTTTCGATCGGCTACAACGAAACAAGCCGCCGGCTATAAACGCGGTACTTGTAATAATAGTAGAAATACAATCAATTTTCGCATGTTAAATTTTCGTATCATTGTAGTCCTTCAATCAACGAAAAAACTACCTGTACAGATATGGTGATAACTACATCCAATATTAGCTTCAACCATTGATTCTTTACTCGTCTGGATCTTAGAATCTCTCATAATCGACTCTAGCTGTGGCCGATTATTCTACCTATCGAATACTATTATTATCGATTATTTCAGTATTCGATTAAAGCTAAAAATTGTCCCGCTCGTTAGGCCGACTCCGTCGGTTATTGACCGGCTATCACACTGATAATGCTATCGATGTAATCTTATTGGTAACCTGCATTTTGATTCTATCAGTGTGCAGGCGGTGCAATAGGTACAATTTAATACTATCATAATTGGAAAATTATTTACGTTAAATACTTTAAAGAATACAAATGCATTTTTTGTTAAACTTTAGGTGACAATTTATTTCGATTTTTTTAGAAGCCAGCTTAGTGAGTGTTTTGTTACGTCACGAAACGAAAATGAAAATTTTGCGTTGGAACCATCACGAGCCACCAGATGGCTCTGCATCGATTATCTAATTATTGATCAGATATGAATGATAATTCTATTTTGACGTATCTACGCACACGTTCTGTCACTAGACACTCCAGCGGTATCCAAAATTCGTTGTCAACCAATAAAAGTATGACGCTCTAGATAATACGCTAATTAAGCTATCACTAATATATAATCATTAATTATTTCATTCATTCAATTATCCGTTCATTCATTCAATAGTACGTTGATTCAGTCCCGTGCTGAAAACAATGCGGCGTTTTGGTCACATGCTACATCAAGGTAGCTAGTCAAATGACCTTCGAGGCAGAGTCAAAATTTGCTTTGAAAACTTTAAGTGCTTAGTAATGAATAAATATGTTAATAAATTATAATATATAGTTAATCAATTATATGATATACTTCAACTTTAAGTATATGAAAAACATATTTAACAGTTAATTGTTATTCACAAGGACTTCAATGATAACTACGGTTTTATGACCGAATAATCAATTTTATTACCTCGTGTAGCAAAACATTTTTAATGATTGAATATAATCTTATGTAAACAAGAAACGTACTTGAAGTTCTACGAATTTAATTAGAGTTATTATTTTGTTAAGAAAATTCCAGTGTTTAGAAATACAATTGAGATTTCTGTGATGTTTTGCTTGATCGACATCAGATGTTACAATATTGATCTGTATTATATTTTAGAGTAATTCATTAATGTAATAAGTCGTAAACTGGGCTCGATGATCCCATCGAATAATTATCCAATTGATAGGAAATCTAGGGCCCTCTTCAAGTTTCTAATCTCAATTCAGTTGCTTCGGTTTTATTCAATTAATTTTATTTAATAGTACCGAAATTGTTACACGTATACTCTGAGAGGATTCTTATTCACCTAGTAATAATTAGCATGCAAACTAAAAATTGGTTATGAAACAAAAAAAAATTAAAAATAGTTTTACTTTTTTTATAATCAACAAGTTAGCCCTTAATAACGAAACCACCTGATGCTAAGTCGCGACTAGTTTTTGATAGCAAAGCGCATTAACTTAATCAAAGCCTATTCACTTAAACTTTAAATTTGTTTGTATTAGAACGTTTAAGAAGAAGATTTTTTAAATTCTGAAACTAAATATAAATTCGTATATAATTTGCTGTGATTTAACCTACCTTAGGAATTTATTGTACCAAAGTAAGATGAATAAGTATTGTCTTCACATGCCCACATAAATTTGTAAACCATTTAGTTCCGTATAACGTTGTCTAAAAATGGGCTCAGTTGAGCGTACTTCGTAATCCTTAACTCAATACAATTATTTAGAATAACACAGAGTGAGCAAAGGACTTAATTATCAGAATTGTCGAGGATTAAGTCAAAGTGGCAGTAAGTCGCTAGGAGAACTGGAGCGGTTTACAAACGTTAGCCAGTGGGATTAAGGCGTTGGGATGGCTAATCCTGCAGGATATGCCGCTGCGGTAGGTTGATATCGGCAGGAATCCCACCTCGGATTCTAGGCGCTTCCTTGGTAGCCCAGTGCTTGTTTCCACTGTACGTCAACGTTACGTTAACGTAAAATATCGACATTATATGTTAATGTTATAGATTTTAGCATATATTTAAAGGTTTTATCTTTATAGGATTATTTCATTGTTTGTAAGTCCGTCTGTCTATGGCACTTTTTTCGGAAAGCACCGTATCAAGCTGAAATTGTACCCAATAACCAGATCTGGTACCACTTGGAGCTGTGAAAAGCCAGGTGGTAATTTAATAGTTAAAATGCCTCTGGGTTTTTTTTATATTCTACTAATTCGTTATACGACAATATTATACCCAAATAGTCCACTGACCCTATGGCGTATTATATCTTATTGTCTGAATGTAAAATGTTAATAATTACGATGTAAATGACTTTAGATGTGGATTAGTAAGCGGGAAACTGCATCCTTTAACTTGGCCAATAAAGTATACATAGATAACCGTTTAAAATTAACCTAGGTATTATCCAACTTGTAGGTACATCTTGTATTTGCTGTCATTCTTCCAACACATGATAGAGATAATATTGTAAGCATATAAAAAAACCCTTATCAATTTATATTTACAACTTGACATTCACAAACACAAATTTGCCAAGATGGTAATTCTGTTAACAAAATACTTTTTGGTAAAGGTTTATATTGTTTGACCTACTTTCTATTAATATTTTACTTTTAAAATATTCTTATCTTAAGATATATTATTACTGACAATTCCGGTACGTTACTACAAGTAAAAGTAATTGTTGGTATTCAAAGATAACCGTTTTATTTTGCAGTCGAAGACAAACGCCGTATATAATGGAGTAGCTACGAGTACGTAGCATCTTATGTATACATGATTACCTTAGTTATTTAAATACACATTTAATGTGTTCCTGGTTTAAAAAATATCTACCTGATCATTATTTAATTAGCGAACACGATATTAATCGATCTGATTTCATTTCGATAAGTTATCATACGTAACATCAAAAACATGTATGCATTTTTTGATACATAATTATTCTAGTTTTGCTGTTTCATATTTCTGGTAATTGGAAGAATAATATTGCAAGGTAACATTACAAAATTATACCTACTACTACGTCATATATTGAAACAAATATTCCGATTGTAATTCGTTTACGTATAGTATAGATGCAATAATCGATAACAAACTAGTCACAAGTCGTTAAATGACGTTCTAATAGCAAGAATGCAGAACATCGTAATAAAATGGTTAGTTTTCATCACAATGTACTATAATAAAAATTCCAGCTGTAGCTCATGTTCACCTTAACATTTTTATTGTAATTTCTATTTATATACTTGTGAATCACAATACAATTATTTATAATAAAATCCAATTATTCGATTCGGGGAATATTAAGGCGTACTTTTTTTTAAATATGGTTGGTTTTAGTTCATGGCGGTTAAATTCAAATTTACCCGGACTAAAAAATACATCCTTTAAAAAATACTAGATCATGCATGCATAAGATATTTTTTTATTTTATAACGATCACCAGCATAGTAATTTTCAGCTAAGTTTCAAATGGAGTTGAGTGTTTTAATAGTTTATTTACTAGTAGTACTTTAGTTACCGTTTGAATACAATAATTACTGGTACAAAATCCCGTGATACAATGGAAACGTTGTATGTACCATCAAGCGCCTCTCCGGCGGTGACAGGACAGTCTGGCAGTAAACAACGCTCTACCACAATTGAAGTTGAAACTAAACACTCCTAATCTAAAATGGTTTGCTGACATTCTAAAGCTTTTGTCTACTATTTTTACTAAGTATAAAAACTATAAAAATAAGACATTACCACGCATTAACCTAACTATTAAACTTAGTATGAGTAAATCAACATTTTTGTCACCTTAACCTATTTAAATAAACTGCAATATCCTATTTTCTTTATGGACTTAAACCTAAGAATAAAGACATAAGGATTTAGGACAAGGCATTAACTAAAGCAAGGCTTAAAACATTGAATAACACAAATTTGTATCAATATCGTATCTTTCAATGTATAGTATGACAACATTTAACTCCTGTTTAATAATAACATCCTCAACTCGAATTTGTTTAGTAAGATTAATTCTCTTGCATAAAATATTTTTTCTTATAATATCTTAAAGATATTAAGATTAAATAAGTCAATTATTCTTTACAAATTGAGAATATTTTTACCACAAATAAAACATTATATGTCAAAGAACCCTGTTACCGCTTTTTCGTATTGTATGAAGTCGTGATGAATTAATGGGTGTTGCTCGATGCAAGGGTGTATTGGTTACATGTTAGTGATCAATTATAAAGTTTATCTTGAATATAAAAAGGTTGCGTGTTCCTGTTTTTATATTGGTTACTTTAATGGTTACAACTAAGCGATTTTTTCTTAGAATTTACTTTACGTGTATTCGCTAAGTTGTAACTATCCAACTTATCCTTACTAACAAAATAAATGCGAAAGTTATTTTCAAGCATAAACCACTGTAGCGAATTTGATAAAATTTAACTCAAAAGAAGATTGAGAAGAATCATATGCTCAAAAAAACCACACCATGACATGACAGGTCGGTTGGTCAAGTGGTTAGTGAACCTGACTACTACACCGGAGGTCGTGGGTTCGATTCCCACCCAGGTCAAACTTTTCTGTGATGAA
>DWJZ01000227.1:0-38117 GCA_018249125.1 Asbolis capucinus
ATTCAATGTCAATATAGTACTCAAACATCACGCATTCACTTCACAATAGTCTAGACATTCCGATATACCAATATTCAAATCTATTCAATGTCAATACAGTACTCATACATCACGCATTCACTTTAAAATAGTCTAAATATTCCGACATCCCAATATTCAAATCTATTCAATGTCAATATAGTACTCAAACATCACGCATTCACTTCACAATAGTCTAGACATTCCGATATACCAATATTCATATCTATTCAATGTCAATACAGTACTCATACATCACGCATTCACTTCACAATAGTCTGGACATTTTTACAAGATCATCTTTCACTCATCCGCAAAACGTAGCGCGTAACAAAAATATGGATACAAATGTGTCCATACTTTCAAATCTCGTTACAAACAATTAGACGGAGCATTCCAGTTCCAAAAGCGAGCAATGTAGCATGTCACTGTAAAATTTACTGCTGTGTAGTAACTGGTTGTTCGTATGTAATTATACGACAGTATATTGCATTCCTGTGGGAGATTACCTCAGACCTCGAGTTCTCGCTTCAGTTGTATGATTGTGTTTGATATTAAATATTGTTCCAGGAATGCTTATCAAGAGCATGCGTATTGCGTGCCTTGCTTGTGTAATTACAATTTTCTTCTGTGATGCTAACTTGTGTCATCTTGAGGATACTCAATTCTAATAATTTGTTTTTTATAATCGTTTCTTATCATATACCTATATTCTCAACAACATGATTTATATTAGGGTCGTATTTGTTAGGTTTCTTTTAACGAAACAATGGTCAATACATTGTATACAGTCAAGTTATCAATAAAATAAGTCATGAATCCAAATTCTATTATTGCAACTTTGCAAGTTTCATTCCATGTGATTATATATTATCTACTAGTGGCCAACCCGTGGCTTCACCCGCGTGGTCTATATGAATAAAAATGAATGTTTGTGAGTTTGTTTCTTTGTCCTTTATAGAATCTGAAATGGTAAGACATAAAGCACCGATGCCTTAGCAACTTTGTTCAGAATTCTCTGGAATAGGTTTTGGTTCCAAAATGATATCGATCGAACACATGGTTGATGACTTCATGCGTAGGAACTCGCGCCGGGTACAGCCATTGAGTTATAAGAGAAAACCTGAATAAATGCATGATCCCATTAATAGTCCCGGGACATTTCAACATTTTTCAAGCATTTTTTCGCAATAAAAAGTAGCCTATGTTTTTTCTCACGTTTTATTCTACCTCTGTACCAAGTTTAATCGAAATCGGTTAAGTAGCTTAGGCGTTAAAACATAACAGACAGACAGACCGACAAAGTTACTTTTGCGTTTATAATATTAGAATCGATTCGATTAAATATTTAATTGAAACAGTATTCTGTTGTTGGTGTTGGCAAATAGTTCTATTTGTAGATTTTTAAGTTCTTTAATATATTTATTTATCCTTTATTGGCCATCATACAAAATTATGTTACAAATTGCGAGCTTAATGCTAATTACATTGTCTCCTAGCTAACCACATGAGACCAACCAGAAACACAAGAGAGGCAACATATGTATATGTATTTGATGAAGAAAGATGAGATAGAAGTTATATTATACATTGGTGGTGGCGGCGGTAATTTATTCTGTATAAAAATTTCCTCTATCGCTAATTTCTCTTTGTGAGAGATAATTAAGTTTCCTCTTGTATTATCCGTAGTTTTATCTAGAATATTCTTAATTAGCGTTGTTACATATATGGCGTATATTATTTAGTCGGTTTATTTAGGGATCATTATGGTAATATTAACCTTTCATATACAATGGTACAAACGACCCTGTAGTCCTAATACAATTTTGAATTTAATGTGGTCTGTTTCTTCGTAACTTCATGGTTTTGTTTGCTATTAGGACTAACACAAAATACTCGTCCGTTCATAGATGCAAGTTACAAGTCGTTCTGGTCTTGGAATGTTTAAGTAATTGTTGACTCATTTACCTGAACCTTATTTGCCGTATTTAGTACTAGCTTTTTCCTGCGACTACGTACGCGTGGTACACCCGCCTATTCACCGCGCCTGTTCAAATCCCCCCCTCCATGACTCCCCATACAATCAACACACGTTTAGTCCATGAAAACAAAATAATTGTCTTCGATAATGAAGAATTTTCATTCCCTTTTTTAATTCCTGCAAGCCTCGTGAAAAAATGAGACTATTTTTTTTCCTCACTTCTATTCTGCGTGTTTACAAAGATTCATCAATACCGGTTCAGTAGTTTAGGCGTGAAAATGTAGTTATTTCGTGTTTATAATATTAGTAGGGATTTTTATCAAGTGACTATGTTCACTAAAGTTTTGTTTTAAAACTAATAGATAAGCAATGGATGAAGAAGAATTTAGCGATATAAATTTTCCAAGAGTAATATTTCACACTTGGTTTATCACTAGTTATTTGTACAATATCGTGCCTACGAGAGCTTTCCCTTATATTTCCCTGGAGAATGTTCTCGACGATTAGTGAGACAACATTTTTTTGTTATCTGTCAGTGTCAAATCGTGTGATTTATCGGCAAAAACACGAGTGATATATCGATATTAACCCAAATTTGCAGTTATGGTTAACAGATAAAATTTTGGAGAACCGTTGTTGGACATAGAATCAAAATATAGTTACTTCTTAGTTCCATCTTTTCATTTCAATTAAATAGCCATCATTATTATAAACCGACGTATTAAGTCAACAGCCAAACCTAATACGTCTGAGAAATTTTCACTATTAAAAGTATCTACAAATATCACAAAATATTATTACTCGCTTTGTCATTAACATTCTCGTTTTAGATGCAAGGAGGATTATCGTTTTGGCATCAACAATATTGAATCAGATGTTCAACAAGCCTGTGGGTATTATCTACTGCGGTAGTATATCATGAACACGATCCTGAAATTAACGTACAATGTCAGAGCGCATTGCCTTGAGGCTCGTGTCCTCCAAACAGTACACTTGATCGACGTAAACGAAGATTGACATAGATAGCCTTACCTATATCACTGCCTGAATCTAAGGCTTAAGTTTTCTGAACAATCTGACTTTTAAATGTGAATCTGTCCAAAGATAAATGTTTATTTTTCATCCCAGATTATTCATGAGGTGTTTTCTCGATAGGATTTATTTTGTTCAGTTTTGAAATTGTGTTCTTCTTCGACGTTTGTTTTAGTAGCTTTAATATTATGTTTGTCACGGTCTAGTATGTTTTGATTTATTTTTCTCAAATATTTAAATCTTCAATACTTTGTAACTTTTACCGTACAAACTTAACAAGTGTAACAACATTCCAGATCGAATTTGCACCGAGTATAGTAATATACTCTTCTTCGTATTGTACAGTGTAAGAAATAGTTTCTCATTGAGATCATCCGGTGGTGCGTGATGGATAGCGAGAAGTTTGTGAATGCAACTTCGTTGCTCCATTGCTTTTGAATAGTTGTGGTTTGTTTATTGCAGAAGACTTGTGCTTCAGTTGGCCGTTCGCTTCAGTGGATTCCTTGTTTACTCGCATTCGTATTTCAAACAAAATTCTGTTTGCGACTTCAGTCAGAAAAATCTATGGATTCATTTATAATCGGACTTGTTCATATTTGGATTTCGTCGCTTCACAAGTAGTTTTTGTATTACTATTTTTTTTCTAAACATCTTATTTATCAGTATAACTGGTATTTTAAAAGCTGTCAAAATATTTTATTTAAGAAGTTGTCAGATTTTATACCAAGCCAAAATCCTTTTTTACAAACTATAATACTACATATAAACCTTGCAGGTTCATCAAAATAATATTTGCTTGTAGTATTTGTGTAAACATGTCTGCTAGAGTTAATTGCATGGTTCGCTGTTTGTTATATGTTGTTTTGTTGAATTATTGTAATTCTGGATTCTGAGTTACATTAAATACATCCAGATCTATACCAATTTCTCTCGCTATATAACCATGTTTTACTCGTATAGATAATATATCATTAGTACAACCGACAACATTATTATATTACGTTTGGTATAATTATGAAATGATAATTTGGAAAATGTTATGCTCCGTCCTGATTTATCTGTTCGTGAAAATATTTTATATCGTTGAACGGGCCGAAGTATATTTGTCTATCCTCCAAAACAATAAGTCCTGGTTACAATTTTCAGCCTAGGCCTATCCTATGTATCCTAGATGCCCTATTTATGGAAAAGTCATATAATTCTAATATGTTTAATGTAATGTTCATGGTTTGTGTTTGTATTTGTTAATTCTATCCGCGATACTGAGAACTCTAGTGGGGTAGTATTTACAAATATTGATTTAATATTTGTACTGTAAATAATGCATATTTGAATGTTATATGCACTATGTGTAAGTATGTTGACGCTGCGGTTTTTCACAGAATCATTTTCAATTAATAAAAATGTATTGGTATTTATTACTACATTAACTACAGAGTGCGATGCCACATTAGCAGTGGAACCATACAAACGTGGAAATTTAATCAAATACGGCTTCATATGAGTAACGTTAAATTGAGATATATTTCCAGTTTCCATTCCATTCTATCCATTTAGTAACAAACCCGCATATAAATATCTTTTAGACAACTAGCAAACGGCGATTTGTTCGCAAACTGTACCAACAGGCAAGTCAAGAGGACCTGGGTAAGTTGATTAGAATTTTAAAACGATGCAAATCTGGTAATAGAAAACATAGCTGTTTTTATGATGTACCTAGTTCTTATAAGAAACTATTCATATATTCAATCATAAATCACAAAGGACTTACAAAGAAATTGTTATTCAGTAGGAATGATCAAAGTAATAAAACATGTTTGAATATTTTATTGGTAAGTAGGAGTAAGGAGTATTCGTTTTTAAATGTGTATACTCATACGACGATATTCTTAGTATTTTATATATTTTGTATATTATATAATTTGCTCGGTGGTAGGGCTTCGCAGAAGGATAATATTTCTTATGAAGCCCTTCTATCTGGCTACCATTAATTACTAATCTTATACTGTAATACGTATTATTTTTATCCGACATAAGTATAGCTGTTCCCTGCCGTTTGGGACATGTTAATTTGAGGAAAAAACTCCCGATACATAAAATAGTTATAATGAGTCACGTTTAAGCCGTCTTCAGCCCCCAAACGATTCTTCGAGTTCCAGCTGAGGATTTGAACCCAGTTCTTCCCTTATTCTCCCCGTTTTTCAATCATCTTCCTCCCCATTCTTCGTCTATCACCCATCCTGTAGTGGTATGTTCTTGATGTATCTGAGGGCAGTCGCTGTCGTCACTGATCCCATTTGCTTCTGCAATGTACCGCTTAACTTGCTTCTTTCTCTTCCCTGCGTATGCAGGTCTATTATTTCCTTCCCTATTAATTGCCTATTGGCCAAGCAACGCATTAGAAATATCCCAGCCTGGTGTTATTCCATGGGCGGAGATGATCACTTACTATCAGGTGACCTGTCTGCTCGTTTGTCTGTTTATCACACATGAAACAAATACATATATACTACTACTTAACATACTCTTACTACGCTATTCAATACCATACAGATGGTATGGTCATACATACAGGGCTGGATCCACCACGCCAGCCGAAAGCAGATTGTCACAACTTACACACTGACACTCTGACAACTTTATTCTCCCAGGCGTCAAAGAGAAAGCTTGGTTTTCTGTTCGCTCGTTTCCAAATCGTTGTGTCCATGTTTTTGTACCGTACACACACTGCAGCGTACACACCGTTACCATATCACTGCTTGTAGTCATTTTAATCTGCTATTTATTCAATACAGCATAAAATAATACTGCACCGAGATGGCATTGACATATATCATGATAAGCCTAAATTAATAAGATGCTAAGCGTAAGTCGTATATGGTGAGGCCAAGTTAAGTTAAGTGACATTCAATAAATTACCTCTTTAATAAGCTTTTGGACGTCTAAATATTGCAAATGAGACGTAAATGGACAGTAACCACTAACCCCTTCATCACCAACGATCCATTGGATGAGCGATGTGGGTACGCTTTATGATCCAAACATCCTCTGCACAAACCCTTTTCGTCGTTACTTTCGATCCGGAATATTTAATGTCATTGAAATCTGGAAAAACAATGTGTATAAAAGAGTAAAAACTTTACATTCAGTGACCGCGCTGATGAATAGTTATGATTGACACTGACTATTAATGTAATATCCCTAAGTCTTACTCACCTAGTCATAGGCGAGTTAACCGCGCCAAGAGTCTTTGACATGCTAATGTCTACTACGAAGTGTACTGAGCATAGTTCAATTTGTTATAGACGATACACCCATCTGCGTTTGAATCTCCGAAGCGTACAAAACGCGACCTTCATACAAATGTAATAGTAACACTCATGAAGTATTCGACGAACACGATATTTCGGCATAAATCAGCGGGGTTGCGTGAAATATTGTCGGGTAATGTTCTGCCGAAATTCTATGTAAAATTTCTATGCCTCATTGATTTTTATATCTTGCACGTCTCACCAATGCCTTTTTTATGGAAATAGAGGACATAAGAGTAGGCGAGCCATATCACGGTGGATGGGTAAGCTCATGGGTATTGGAAACGCTACAGGCATAACTGATAATTTGTCGGCCATGAAAGAAGTAATATTTTGGTACTAAGTTGCCCGCCAAAACATAAGCCGTTCGGGATTGGTGTTGGGTGTAGCTAGCCAGGCGACCTTATATTTGCGCGAATCTGTTTCTTTTTTTAGAGATAAATACCTTCGCTAGTACCAGTTCGTATTATATGGCATTCTCACCGATTTAACACCCATCGGCATCGGAAGACAAGGAGAGAGTCCAGTATCTTGGTATGAATTTACTGGTGATAACTCCTCTGTATCGGCAGATCATACCAAAATGCAGCTCTTAGATCTCCCGGCCGGCCTATTCTCGTTTCATAAGTCGTAGCGACATCGTAACGATTTTATCGCTAAAGTGCAATTTTGTATTCACATTCACATTCCGCTTTCAACGGCACCCCAACGGCATCAATCCTTAAGTCGTTTGACAACGAAATATCGAATGTATTCCGATCATGTAAAGTTAAAGCGTAGTTAAAATAAATAAAAATTTCAAACTACAACTGGACTGCAGAACTTGAGCGACTTTTAAATTGTTAAAATAAAGGATAGGCCGATTGATCGCACCGACGGTTTGCCGAACTAATATGGCAAAGAACATATGAGACTTTAATATCGCATAAAATAGACGTAAAATGTTCTAAACGTAATATGCTTTTGCGTAATAAGCATAGCAACATGTCCTTTAAACACTCGTAAATTACATTCCATAATATACGTTACGAAGCGGGTCGGAATTATGTTAAAGTGACGAGGTGTGTATTTTCTAAAGCAGGTTATGTTTTATGTTACTCCATTTTGTGAATATACTTTTATAGGTATACGAGTCAATATTGTTTTACTGGGAATTTTATTTGACTGAAACAAATATTGAAGATGGTATACCTCAGTGGGTATCTTGTTATTGTAAACCTTTATTATAAACCGCTATTCAGTTTAATAATAAATTGTCATTGATAGTGCTGTTGTTGGCAAACTTCAGTGTATGTCAAATAGGTACTTGGTTGTGTGTGTAATTTGATGTACTATTTTTGCAATGCAATTAAATGTATTTTTAATGTATGCAATTTAATGTATTTTAAATGCATTTTTTCTGCCCTCCTACACGTATTAATATATAGATAACTAGTTTTGGCACGCGGCTTCCCGCGCATCATGTATTGGTAAAAATCATATGTTAATTTTCGACATGTGGTCTGTCTGTGTGCTAAGTTTTACGTTAATCTGCTTAACAGTTAGCGCGTGACGGAAACAAACATTCAAACACCCAAACATCCAAAAATTTAAGCAGGATACGTTCACAGGATTGCACTGAAATCGCACGAATCTCTACTCTGAATGAGAAGGCTAAGGCCATAGTGCACCACGCTGGCCAAGTGCGGATTGGCAGAGTTTTGCAAACTCCCCGGCATGCAGGTTTCCTCACGATGTTTTCCTTCACCGTTATAGCGAGTGACATTTAAAAGTTTAAAACGCACATAACTCCGATAACTCAGAAGTGCGCACCCTGGGATTCGAACCCGGACCCCCGAGTAGGAGGTCGAATTCTTAACCACTAGGCTATCGCCGCTTTTATCACGCCTTTTTCGGTTACCGTAGCCCAGCTCTGCTAACTTTGTAAATAAACCGTAAAACGATAAAACTTATTACTTTTTTACAGGATACATATTACTGTGATCGCTGTAAGAACAAGTATAAAAAGTCACGAGAAAAATGTTTTTTCGGCAGAAATTTTGGACCGTTCAAACCCTTTTTTTCGTGACCAACTCGCCCTACGCTGACTTTTCTCATTTATAACGATGTGATATTTTTGATGATTTTCTTTATCTTCTTAACCTGGGCTACGCATGTAATATTTTAGAAAAGGTACCGTCATTAGTGACAAGTACCGTCATTGCAGCGAGATTAGTTTTTTAAATTGGTAACCAATTTTAACGTATTTTATTATCGTTTCATATACATAGACTTTTGACTTTCATCAAGTGAACTCAATGTACTCAGTGTAAAAAAATTATTTGTGCACAAATTGTAACAACTTTGCAAATAATATGCCCACAGAGCATCCATATCGCCACGCTATTGGTTGCCGATGACGCGATGCCATGTCCTGATTGGTCGGCGATGTCGAGAATCAGAACTTAATTAAATTATATATATATATATGTGTGTGTGTGTGTGTGTGTGTGTATGTATACTTATGTATGTACATAAATATAATTTACCTATGAGTTTTAGTGACAGCCCAGTCTAGTTAGTAACGGTGGTCACTTACCACCCTCCCATTCGTTTGTTTGTTTGTAATACAAAAAAATGTGTGCTTGAAAACATTGTTTCTTCCACAGTAATTTCCTTGTTTTCGCTTGGCATATTCATACAGTGGTGGTTGCCATATGCTCATTAATAAGTCCCGCGGGACAAATGTCGCATGCGGTATCGCGCCTTTGTTGGCGCACGGAATCTAGTTGTGGACAAATAAAATCAAATTGTTACAAGAATTATGGCTCTATGGGAAAATTTATTGGTAATCGAAATATTTTATCGACATCTTGCTTTTAAATGGGTCAATACCTTTTCTTTTTATTTATTTTTTCCCAGGAGGCATTATGTATACTCACCCTCGGGGACAAGGGTGAGCTTGTTATGAGGGCCAGGGGTAGACTCCCGTCTACCCATTAAAACCCCCTGGGTTCTGCCATATGCTTGAGTGGGGAAACAGCGTAGCCTTAACTACCAAGACCCATCCGGTGGGCTGCTCGCTTGACAAATGGGCCAATAGCTACACACAGCACAATCAACTGCTAAGAATGGAACTTTCCACATCATCGTTGCTACCTACAATTGTCCCACTTCTGGGCTCGGATCTCCTCTCAGACTCAGATAGCTGAAAAGGCGTTTTTCTTAACTCAGTTGGAGGGCATTAATGTGTTGACGTCAAAGATTGTCGATGAGATCCGAGTGACACGTTCGACGTATTACCATAGTTGATTATCGATACGGCCTTCCTGAGTCGGCCCGTCCCGTTATTACCATTTGAATGGTATCCCACAGGGGAATTAACTTGTAGCAGAGATATTCGATCAACATCAGCGTTGTGTCTTGATTTTCCCTTTTTGCCCCTGAGTCAGATGGATACGATAGCGTTTTGCATATTGATTGGAGTATCGCAATTCGGGATTAAATTTTGGAAAGTGGTTGCTTGTTTACCTGACAGGCTGGTTGGTCTAGTGCAGGGGTGAGCAACCCGCGGCCCGCGGGACGCATGCGGGCCTTTGAGCATTTTTAAATTCGATTTCTTGTTCTTAAACGGTCAAGCACTGTGTCAAAACATAAAATAATACAACATAAAAATGCATTATGATACAAAAATTTAGCAAATATATAAAAACTGTAGATAGTAACTCTAAAACGTTAAAGTAGATTTTATTAAGTATAAATAATGTTAATGTATGTGCGGCCCTCTAGCAAAATCAATTTTAAAATGGCCCTTTAATTCAAAAAGTTGTTCAATTCTGGTCTAGTAGTGAACCTGACAGCTACACCGAAGGTCGTGGGTTCTTTTCCCACGCAGGTCAAATGTTTCTGTGATGAGCCGGCATGTTTGTTCTGTGTTTCTGAGTGTAAAACATATCTATAAGTATGTATTAAAATATATATGTTTATCAGTTGTCTCATTACTATAGTACAAGCTAACACTTAGTTTGGGGTCAGGTGTGTGTGTGTGTGAGTTGGCCAGAGATTTAAAAATATACATATATGTTATTAAAATAGTATGTGTGTGCCTTTCGAATTTCGTATCGCTATGAGCTAATAATAAATAATCACGCAATATATTATCTTTATTCTCTTCTGGGCTTTTCGGATTATTTGAGTCGTTAATGCGATTTGAATGAGTAATTTGAATGACTCTGTAGCTTTGTTCATAGTCATCCTGCTTGCACAGCAATACAGGCTGTTATGTGACAGATAAATATTTGTTTTTGGGTCATGGGTGTTACTTAGGTGGGCCACACTATACGAATTCCTTGAAAATATCGATAGCGTCAATTCTTAAGTATCCCTTAATAGGAGAAGCAGATTAACAAAAGAAATACAAAATATGTATTACAAAATTAATCCTTAACTTGAATGCACTCATACCATAATTGCATACAGTGTATGAGATCCCAAATTTCGGCCCGCTATGATTTAGTTAATTTGTAAATTATGAAATGATGGAATTATAAAAAAAAATAATTAGCAAATTAAATGTTGTTATAGGTTTGCAAGTTGTTTTAAATATATAAAATATGTGTTTTACAATATTTATAAGTAGGTAATAAGAAAATGTTTACTTTAGTAATACATTAAGTGACATGAAAATGTGTGAATTCAGCGACAGCATACAATAGCACTAGACAATTGTCTTTTCTGTTATAGCTTACGCCAAATATATATATATATAGTCCACCAGTCTACAGCAGCGTGGTGGACTATGATCTGTACCATTCACATTGTGAGTGGAGATCCGAACTCAGTGGTGGGACAGTTATGAACTGCAATGAAGATCATTATGTTGAAGATGACCATCCATCACCCATCCTCCTACCGACCGCTGTTAACCTGTCTGAAGCGGTGATAGTCTAGTGGTTAAGAATTTGGTCTCCTTCTTGGAGGTTCGGGATCGAATCACAGGGCGTGCACTTTTGACATTCCGGAGTTTAAGCATTTAAATATCACTCGCTATAACGGTGAAGGACAACATCGTGAGGAAACCTGCATGCCGGGGAGTTTGCAAAACTCAACGGTGTATGAAGTCTGCTATTCTGCACTTGGCCAGCGTGGCGGGCTATGGCCTTAATCTTCTCATTCAGAGAAGAGACCCGTGCTCAATAGTGGGCTGTGATAGGTTAAGATGATGATGTCTTTTGCCGTATCCAAATCTAGCCAGGTCGCTGGTGCCGAATGCACGATATCCAAATCGTTGGACGTTCTGTATCATTGCTACAGCGAATACCTCGTTGCCATGCACCGTCGAATGCGGGATCGTTGGCACGGGAAATGAACACGCTTGTAAGGGTATTGGCAAAAATGCATCAGTTGACATCGCTTGTATCGCTGCGTCGGAAATTTTGTTTTCTTTTTCCATATTATGCTTTTACATTTCTGATGGTTTGCTTAAGCTGCTTTTGATATTCACAAAGATGGAATTTCAGGGATTTGTTACAGTATAATAATAATAATAAATATCTCAGGACAACTCGCACACGACCATCTGATCCCAAACTTAGCATTATGGCTTGTACTGTGGTGATCAGACAACTGATAAACATATTTTTAATTTAAATACATACCTGTATTTTATTTACACCCAAGCTCACAGAACAAACATTCCTACTGCATTATTTAAAATTTTACCTGGATGGAAATCGAACCCACAGCCTTTGCTGTAGCAGCCAGGTTCACTGGCCACTTGATCAACCGACTATTTGTAACCTTGTTTGAATCTATTTGAATATGATATGAAAGCTTCCATGTATTCAATATTATTCGTTATTCCATAGATTGCTTTTGGATTCACACCACATCAAAGCTTGAGGATATATGCTTGTGTGTCGATATTGAGAATTATAGTAGCATCATAATGTCGACAATACGTACTATACAGCTTACACATATACATACATATGTACTTTATGTTTATAGTACACACACAAACATAACCCGAGTTTTGAAATTTTAATAAAACGCACTTTTATTTTTTTGGTCATACTATGTAGATATACTTTACGATTATAATAATTCTTCCTCTTTTTGCTCTAGATTACGGTAAAAGGTGTTATCTGGTTCCTACCAATCATAATAATATCAGAGTACTCCCACTCCAGTTTATGTTCTCTTCTCTGATTAAAATTACAGTTAAGTTGGACCTGTAACAGCAAAATTGCATAAAGTTTAATTTTATCTTCGCTATTTAAATGTACAATTCTGCATACCTCGCCGCTAGGTACGATAGGGAAAATAGTTTGGGGCGAAGTACTTTAATTTTCCTACCTGAAGAGAGAGATATAGCCATTTATTTAAATGGATTTTATTTTTTGGGACACTATTTTTGTTTCGTAAATTTGTGCTTCACCACGATCCCACCTCATGGTAAGTGGCGATGCAGTCTTGGATAGTAAAGTGCACAAACTTAGTAATAGCTGTTTTGTTTTCGAAAAATTGTATTTGCCTAATGAGAATATTTTATCATCTGATGGCTACACTGACACTCGTACAGAAATTATATCTCAATAAAATCATCATTGCATCCCATAACTGTCCCACTACTGGGCTAGGATCTCCTCTCACAATGTGAGGTGTTTAGGCCATAGTCCACCACGCTGGCCAAGTACGGAATGGAGGAGATCACTTACCTTCGAGAACTTTTTGAAGAACTCTCAGGCGTGTAGGTTTCCTCACGATGTTTTCCTTCACGGTAGCAAGTAATAATTAACTTCTGATACGGTCATAACTTTGTCACTGAACCCAGGATCTCCCGTTTGACTGATCAATGTTCAAACCACAAGGCTCCATCTACTTAACCTAAATACACTAGGTACGCCTAAATATTACTAAACAATATTTAAAAAAATCCTTTGAGTTCGTTGCTGCTGTAGCCTTTTACAAAGGATGTAATTAAAATAGTTGAATTACCTTAAAATTCGTATTTGCATGCTATCCATTGAGTTCATTTGAGGTCTCGATAATTGAATCATTAGCGAGTGTATTTCGACCGGACATGTATTTCCCGAATGCAATGCAAATGACAAATTTTAATGAAGACAAATGGTTGTTTGTGTGGAAGTGCGTTTGTGGTTGCATATGATTGATCGTATTGATAATGATGGCTTGACATTACTAATTTATTTGTTACTAGTTTTTTGTTTTGTGCACTATGGTTATTCAGTTTTCGACTTTTATCAGTAACTGTGCCACTGCTAAGTTCGCATATTCTCTCACAATATGAAGATACGTTGGTGTAGGTCTTAATCCACCAATTAGTAAAATGGATTTATTGGTAGACTACCTTGAAGATTTTTATCAAGTGCAGCTGTGTAGGTTTTCTCTTGATGTTTTGTTTTCAGGAACCAGTGATTATCAACTTAGTAAACCCCTGTTTATCATTGTTCCAGGCCCTACTCCAAGCTCACGATGTGGTGGCACGCGAGGTGTACGGCGAAGAGTCGCTGCGAGCGTCGCCGCCGCCGGTCAACGGGCGCTCTACGCAGCCTCCAACTGAGGACGAGGAAGACACTGAACCTGAGTTTGAGAACGTGACCAGGGTGCGCCTCGTGCAGTTCCAGAAAAACACTGACGAGCCGATGGTAGGTATTACGAATAAGCAGATGTTTCGCGTGATGGTAAGATTACCGCCGGACAAAGATGGTAGGTATTCCAACACTAAGGTTGTAAGTAACACAAAGCAGGCGAAACCAGACGAATCACCTGATGGTAACTCACTAGCAACGACATTGTTACGTTGTGTTGCCATCAAGGGGTATCGCTATCTGCCAAAATGGAAGTGATACGAGTCTAATCGCATGTTGCAATACTTGTAAGAACGAAGAAGATGAAGAAAGAAAGGATTAATGTTGCAGCAACCGAGCTTACTAATGATACCAATTGATCCAAGACACTCCAACAACACACCGCTTCAGAACATGTGATAGAAGAAGAATGGAAAGAAAATGACTGTGGTGATGATAAGCTAAGATAAGCTTCATGTAATTGTTGAACAAATTGTGAATAGACAACTAAAATACTACACATAAGATCCATTCCTCTCGCAAAAATAAAATGACGGTCCCAACTATAATAAGCGTCAAAGAGATAACAATACAATACCCTACAAATATTATTTATTGTGCACCACACCTAAAACTTGACACATTTCAATGGAAGGCACACACGTCTATGCCACAAAATATGGTCTTATCGCTCAAGTAGCGATCCTTTATAAACAGTCTTTCGGCAGAAGATAGTAGTTAGAAGAAGGACATGGGAGAAGGTGTACAATACAAAATATTTTTCCTGTTTGCTTGTTGCCAGTTTGTGTTCTTCTGTCTCTGATTGTGATGACTACTGAAAGCTCCGCTTGCTTATTCCATGACACGTGATAGTTAGTGTTCATTGAAGATGCTACACAAGTTTCAACTGGTTTAGTATATGATTAGATCATTATTTGTCGCCCTTGCTGACACATGGCGATGGAATTTTTGACGCTACCTTGGACGCTTTGTTTCTATAGTTTGGGAAATTGTCCGTTAAATCACAAACTACATATGAGTAACGGCCCAAAAATGGGGCGTTTATTTGAATTATAAATGACACCAGCACGAAATTAAATCTTAAGGAAAGAAATCTTCCTAGTACAAGTGTGGTTCTTAAGTAATACAAGTTACCTATACGACAACTCCTACAACAAATTTTACCTTTTTCTGCGCATATCGTAACTGGAATGAAACTTTTACGAAACTTTCGCAGATAAAATTAATATCAAAAAAACTTTACAAATTGAAAAATTCTTCAATAACTTAGCGGATAAACAAACTTTGATTGGTGAAAGAAAAACGGATATAACTTATATTCCCTTTTTCTCCGAATACTACAACTTTATAGGAAAATAAAAACTTATGAAAGAAGAATAACAGAAAACCTTTATATAAGACAAGAAAAATCATTATGTCAAATGTAATGTTCCATTGACATTGTAAAGTATACCTGTTGAACAAAAACATATTTGAAATAATTTTCCAACGAAATTCATCTTATAAGACACTGTCTTCATTTTTTATAGACGCCCATTTGGTTTTCAGAGGCATACTCATGCCCCTAAAAGAGGGAAAGGAATCACTTAAAAGTTTAATATTTCAAAAAACGATTCCTAAATTAATAACCGATTTTTGTAAATCCATAATACTCCAAGGATTGAAAAAAATTATAATCATAACTTTACCAATATTGGAAGGTCCCTAAAAATACGTTTCGAGATTTTATTCTATCACTTTCTAACGTTATAAATAAGTATAGCCATACCGGATTTCAGTTTCTTGTACTAAAGGGCTCTGCGTTAAAGTTCGGACGGACGGACGGACGAATATAGTCAAAGTATAAGAGTACCTTTTCTATAGAATGGTATAAACGCTATAGATACGCGTACATAGTCCTAAGTTCGTATTATTTATAAAGCCGATGGCAGATAGGTATGGTCTATCGAGACTTTAGGGTTTATCAAAGAATTCTTTAATATATATATAAATATATTATATATATTTTTTAATAAATTTATAACTCAAGTAGAGCCGTATTGAATTGAAAAATGTTGATTTTCGTTAACTGAACTTTTTGTTCCTAAGACGAAATAAACAGTTTTCATTTCATTTTCCCAAACTAAATACAGTATTACGGAAACCGTGTCTGTCTGTGTAGGTGCCTATGTGTGAACATGGTATGAATGCTATTGGGATCTACAATCATTTACAATATTTTCTCCCGACTTTACTTAAGTAGTATCTTTTGCGATTACATAATTAACTGAGATCATTAATTAAAGATATAAGAATTAAGGATATTATTATTAGAGAGAGAATGTTATCAGTGCAAAATCACATTTGCAAATGTCGGTAGTTATGCGAATTTTCGCCGGAAGCCGTTGCTGAATTCTCATTTCCTATTCAATTTCAGACAATTATCATAACCTCTTCATTTTGTATGTTGTTTAAATTATGCCGTAACTCGTATGTGCCAGAATGAGCATGAACATTTGTCTGGAATATTATCTTCATAATCAGATACGGTTAATTCCTTGGTTTACATGATATTCATACAAATGTTTCGTTTTAGCAGTTCAATACTTGTTTTACAATGATTATATTGTAAATGAGTTTTATTATAGTATAGATATATGTACATAGATTCTTTGTTTTGATTTGTTGTTTTGTCGCGTTTTAATTACAACGGATTTTATGCGTTGTTCGCACACTTATACAGTATTAGGTTTGCATAATTTGTATGGACTGTTACAAATAAGAAATTAGAAATTTCCGTAATTTGAAAATTATCATTTATCTGTCATATGAGTTACATTCTAGCCTCTATTTAATTAATTTTACAGACATAGTCACCCTATATGACAAACAAAGCGTAACTTTAACGAGTCTCCTTGTGTTATGAAAAAAGTCCATGAAGAAAGATTTTTTGAAAAGGTCACGAGTTAAGACGGGAAAGTAAATGTATGAAATACTGCGGCAGTTTAGCGCCATAAAGAAACGTAGCAGAGTGAAGATATTATTATAAAGAATCGTCCTATAATTCATCTCCACAGGGTATAACACTCAAGATAGCAGACGACGGCCGCTGCATCGTGGCTCGAATCATGCACGGTGGTATGATACACCGGCAAGCAACACTACACGTCGGTGATGAGATACGAGAGATCAACGGCACGCCAGTAGCCAACCAGTCTGTCGCGCAACTACAACGGATGCTGGTATAAAACTTACTGTGGAATCAGATCAAAAATTAAATTGAAATAGGAGAGAAGTCTGGTTGATTGTTGTAATGATCCTAGAAGGATCAAAATTAAACAGTACATTTGAAGCAATAGAATTGAAGAGACAGGTGTAGAAATTAATTTGTAAATGACAGTAACATGAATGAGAAAGAGTTGTGTATAACAGACAGTTTTAGAGATAAAAATATATCCGATCTAGGTTGTTTCAAAATGAAAATTGACCATACTGACACAAAGCTTATCCAAATTCAATTTCATACATTAATTGCGCTTGCTAGTCAATGTTATCGAAATGATTGTAGCAAACCAATTTGCTCGTCGCATAGCGCAATATTCCAGATTCATAAAGGAAACTAATAACTCATACTATTAATGTCAGGGAACGCTCTCAAGTCGCTCAAGTACTGCTTTACCACAATTTATAATTTATAGTTGAGGATATTATTACTGAAGATGTATAATATTAACATGAGAAACGTAAACAGACTTTGTTCAATCAAGAAAAAAAAATCATCTGTGCGTTTACATATATCCTTGAATTCTTATAATAGCTGATACATATTTTCATAGAAATATGTTATGGTAAGTCGGTAAAGGTCACATATGAAATGTTGATTACCGTGTAGAATGACTAGCTATAGCTACAACCGAAACTGTTAATTCCATGTTTAGGGCTAAAATTTCACAAAAAATTAAGTTTTGTTGCAAAGTTTGGAATAATAGAACAAATGCAATAGTCTAATATTAAAAAGCGTAAAATTCTTTGAATACGATGCGCAATCGAAACAAATTGATTAATTTGCCATGTACGATACGTTTGTTGCCCTCTTTCAAACTTGCACAAACATTTCCTGACACTATTCGATACAATTCCGGCTCTCATTCAAAGTTCCCTCGGGAAATAAAAAGTTAATATTGATGCGGACCCATCTATCGTTGCCGCCACATACACTACTGTGTGTTGTGGTCTGGAAATAATCTAATCGTACGTCTTCCGGGATTCAATGAAAATTCTTACGCGTTTCTTCCTTCTAGTGCAGCGATTCAATACGCTTTACAATTTCTTCTACACCCATACGTCTTAATTAGCCAAGGCGACATGGCATTCAGTAGTCTGGTTATTGTCTGGACTTAGAAAACCGTTTAATGCAATTCTCGCTTTAACAGCTTTATTAGAAGAAAGATTTAGATCCAAAAGAACAATTTGTTATTAATTGTTTACTTTATTTTATTGTTAACTTACTACATTTGTTACTAATCATAAAGCGTACCACGTATTTGTAAAATAACATTAAAGCCTGGACGTGATCTGATAACAATATCAACAATGTGCGAAGGTTTATTAGTTCATCTACAGTATAAAGTTTATTGGAACTACTTATTCATAGACCGTCGTAAAATGTAACGTGTATCGGTACTGTAGACAAGCTTGAATGCACAAATCATTCATCGGAAACATAGTAAAGGGTATCGAACGATATTTCATAATAATAGGTGTAAATTTCAATTATAAAGTATCCCAAGATTTGATCTTACCACGGCATTGCCAGAAATTAATTGTTAATGGACGACAACATGAACTAACGCAAAGGAAAGATTAATAGTTGTTTACCACGTAAGATTTATTACGAACATAAATTAGTTTATTTACGTCTAGTACGCTGACTTGGTCAGAACGGTTAAGATTTTTGATGATGACGTTTATGTTGTTTTGTGGTACAGATTTAAGTATCAATAATTTTGATAACGTTCATTTACGAGCACGTTTGCGAAGTTTAGATGATTATCTTTGTATGTAGTATGTAGATGGAGACGAAAATTATCACTCTTTTAACCGTTGACCCTAGCAATAGGGATTTAATCGTATAATAGCTTCGTTTATGTAACGATCTCACGATCTAATCGTCCCAATTTACGATGTGATTACTTCGCTAATGGTATCTTTATAGGATAATTTAAATCAGATTATTAAGTTACTAATCCTTTATGGGTTTTGTTATGGACAATTTTCAGCGCGAGGCTCGTGGGTCAGTGACATTCAAGATTGTGCCATCATATCGATCAGCACCACCACCATGCGAGGTAAAACTTATTTCTTTTCACTAATGTATCTTTTAGAACCCTGATTTGAGAACTACCTAGAGCTCTGTGTCTGTTAAAGGAATGCTAGAATTTGAATTCGCTAATCCCTTATCGAATTTAGCAACTGAGACTAAGCTAATAATGGAGAGTGTTTTTGATGTAGATGCAGATTTCTTTGACTGTTTGAAATAGATGTGTACTAACGCGTGCTTCGAATTCAGAGGAGTTAACTGAAAAGTAGTGGTTTGAATGAAAGTCGACAAGCGCACATAAATCTTCAAAACTACTAATGCTTGTCATAAAAGCATAAAACTAATTGGTTGTGTTGAACGCTAAAATATAAACTTGTACTTTTTTGTCTTAACTAGCTATTCCGGATTAAGCCTTCGCCCGTGCTAGTAAGTAGCGATTACCAGAGCAGTTGCTACTTTATGTTGTGTTTATGTTATCATGTTTATGACGTTTCTTTTATGTTGTGTTGTTACTGTCACCCGGGCATGGCCGCGCGTCCCCGCGTTGTTCCCGTTTCTGTGCGCTTGTTGTTCTTTATCGTTGCATCATTGTCATGTCAATACGCTTATTATGTAATTCAATGTTCATCTTATGTTAAATCCTTATGCGATCCTTCACAGATATGTAGTAGCTATTCTTCTATCTGCCACATTAGCATATCTTTTACAAAGTATCATTGAAACTTTACTTTCGCCGCATAAGCCTAATGTTTTGATGATTACCTTTAATTTAGTATAAAGACCTAAAACACAAAGTAAGTATTATGTATTTCTGTTTAAATTATTTATGCTTTATTGGAACAATTACAAAAATATCATTTTATATTTTATCTTGTCCAAACTCACAAACATTTACGCTTAGCATTCATTGCAAAATATTTGTAAGTGAAATCATTAATGTTATTGAATAATTTTCAGATATTTGTAAGAGCGCAGTTTGATTATGATCCTTTGGAAGATGAACTGATACCGTGCGCTCAAGCAGGAATCGCATTCAACACTGGAGATATTCTGCAGGTATACTTTCAATAAATATCAATTGATTTTAAAGAGACATTAGATACTAATATTAAAAATGTGTAAGTTACTACTGAACCGATTTTAATTAAACTTGGTACAGAGGTAGAATAAAACTTGAAAAAATAGATGGACTACCTGTTTGTGCGAAGAAGGTTTGAAGGGGCTTAAACAGGGGATAAAAATTTGTATGGAAGTTATTCATTATTAAAGATACAAGAAGAATACGCTTTGTATTCCTGCACTAGATGTGGTGTTGACTGTGGAGAGTAAAAAAGGGCTTTCCATCTGTATTTGAAACTAGATTAAAGTGTTAAAATCGTAGATTAAGTAGGTGTTTCACTACACTTCAGATCATTAGCAAAGATGACTCACACTGGTGGCAAGCACGCAAAGATGCATCGGGTGGTTCCGCTGGTCTCATCCCCAGCCCTGAGTTGCAGGAATGGCGTGCTGCGTGTGCAGCTGCTGAAAGGTCCAATACCGACCAAGGTTAATATAAAATCACATTTATAATATTATACTGATGTTTGAGTGTGTTTCGTGTTTTAACGTGCTGTAAGAGTGCATACTTTTAACTTTCCGTAATTTTATTTAGCATCGTCGACAAAGTGCTCAGCAATCGATGTCCCATTGTCATGACTGTGATCCTTGTTTCCATTGATAGGTGTAAGGAAATCTTTGTCAGTTATTTTCAAATTGATGACGGTCATCGAAATCTTGAGTTTCTTTAAAATTTTACCTTAAAATCAATGGTTACAAAATTCATTTCATCGTATGCGTTTCGTCTGTATCGCCGTAGAAACATTGTTTTGCTTGCAAGTCTTTGTCGCTTGAAGGAATCTGAATACAGATCGTTAATCGGAAGCCCGTCGAAATTTAACAAAATTGAATTCTTTTTCAGTATTTTTTTTAATAAAAGTGATTGGACAAATACTTGATAAGGTAAAAAGTATTCAGCTTTCAGGTATAAAACACTTCAAACAACGAGTAAACTAAAAATTGCTTGATTTATTATTTTGATATTTTTGTAGATCCATGGTTTCTGTGAATGCTTTAGACAGGCCCATCTTGATATTGATGTTTGGTTAGGATGTATTTGGTTTTTTTTGTTCACAAAATCGCCGTTTTTAGTAAAGTAAAAATTCATATTAATAGCATTTTCAAAAAGGTTTGCTTAAACAAAAAAAAACACATTGAACTCGTTATATTTTATTTTAAACTTATGAATTTGTCACAAAAGATATAATTACATTTCTTTCCTGTATTGAACTTCATCTTCATCGCTTCAAATATTTCTTTTCGGGACTCTTTAATTTTTAACTCACATTCATTAACATGACGTTTTTGCTTTCAATCATTAACACTTCTGGATGAATCTACAGTCGGTATGTAAAAATATGTTTTATATATTTATCATGTGTTGGAAGATGTCTCATTGATAATTACATATCGTCAAAGTTGACTACCATGTATATTTTACCCTATGTGTGCATATGTGCATGGTGTACTATTGTTGAGTAAAGATCTTGTAGAAAAACACAAAAATATCTTATCTAATAATTGTCATCCAAACAAATGAGAAGACAGTGTGTTTAGAAAATCCAATATTATTTTTAGAAACTCGTTAATGATGAATGACATGGGATCTATAGAGACACTTCATGTAAATGTTTAAGAAATGTTTTGCCGAATCAGTTCAATCAAGACGATAATCTATTTATGATATTGTTTTGGTTTCCCATAGTTTAATGAATTGGTTACTTTTTATCAACACAACAGCCAAAACAAAGTATAGTTACATCAATATCACGGCAAACATTTTGCAAAACATTTCTAATGCCTTATATGTGTTACCCCTAAACAATGTAATTTCGAGTAGTTCTCCATACCATGCCATATACATCTGCGTATTGCGTTTGCATGAACCGTGTTGTGAAATGTTGTGCGGCTAGGAGCTGAGGGGTGCGTGTCACATACAGACGGGTGTGAGAACACAGGTAAGATGATTTTGTTACTTTCGTAACTTACATGTTCAGAATCTACGTTGGTATCTGTGAATTTTTTGAGACTGTTTTCGGCAAAGTTACAGTTAAAATTATTGCGATTATTTAAATTATTGCGATTATTGCCACCCTTAATATTCAGTCTGAGTAATGTTGAATTTGAAGCTTTTCGCTTTGTCCCTGATACGTATTGCAGGCCCTGTAGGAGTGTAATTATTGCTTTTAAAATGTACTTGAGCAATTGTTGCAGCGTTTAAAGTAGTATGTATATATTTTCTGTATATTTGAATATTACTGTTAATTTTAATGAATATTAATAGAATGTGATTCCTCCTGCTGAACAGGGTATTGGGATTGCTTCAATTCAAATATCTCCATTATTCTGTTTTGCGTATTTATAAATTTGAATGTATGCTATTCTTTTACATGAATCTTGCCTGTTTTATATGGACTATTAAAATTTACCCAAACTTAATTGTAGGACGAATGATGTTAATTGGAACTTAATTAATTATGTATATTACGATTACAGTCTCATTATTGTCCTTTTTAAAACATAGTTATTCGCTGTTGCTAGGCTTAAAATTTCCTTGTTCCACTATTAATTAAATGCAGTCATAAAGTGCAAAGGCAATATAGGACTTTAATAAGCAACTACTTGCGCTGATTTAATATTCATCAGACTAATGGTCGCTCCCGTTACCACTTGAAAGTTTTCATAAAGATTCATGAATTCAAACTGCGGTTTGAAAACGTGGCATCGCTTTTCAACATTATAACATTTTCTGCAATATCTTTGAAAGGAGAGTCGTTTTACGTTTTTCTAACTTTATGTAGGTTGGAATTTTGATGTGAAATGATTTTTAATTTTATTTGATACCATTTTGAGTAGTTGGTGTAGTTTAGTGCCGCCGATTTTGTGTTTAGGAGGCCGTCTAAAAAGTATGAAAGAATATTTTTATTAAACCAAACAGTTTAAAGTTTAGATTACGTATCTATTCTTACTGGCATGCTCTTAAAACATTAAACGTGAAATATAGATTGCTGAAATTGTTTTAAGTCTATTTTGAGCTTTTTTCACGGTCTGTTTTCACGATCGGCTGAGAATCTCGCAACGCACCGACGGTTTTCCCATGGTGCGATATAAAAAGGCATATTTTAGTAACCTTTGCCAACGCACTTCGCATTACTCGTTCGATCCGTCCGTAAGACCATAAATCGTGGGAAGCCGCCTTTAAACGGACAATATACATAGGTACAAGTACAATCTTCCAGCAGTTGAAATGAAATGAAAAGGTGGGGTGTATATTAGGTCTCAAATTACATTTAGTTGATTTAAGTTTGATCAATTTCTTACTTAACTATATTGGCTGAATAAACTTCGTAATTATCATTATTAAAATTATAAAAAATTATCAAGTTATTTGACACTATAATATTTTATTCTGTGCAGTATATTTAATAACTCAAAATATTGTCATATTTTCTTTTGCAACATTTATAGGTCATCTACTCAATAAAATTAAAAAATACGCGTTAACATACAGCATGCCTTCCTTTTGAATTCGTCTATCTGTTTGTATCCATAATTTATATTTGCGACGAGTAATAGGAAAGAGAATTAGACTAAGTAGTCTATTGATTAGTAGATGATAAAAAATCCTTACCTAACCGAATTTTGTGGCCTACTTGCAAGGTAGGATCGCTGGAAATATCCGGCTGGGACAAACACTTATATGACAGATGTATGCTTGTTCTTGGGTGTATTTTTGTTGTTGCTGCCATTTCGAGAGGAAATCGTAGTGGTCTGACGGTGTCTATGTAAATAGCTACATAACCCTTTGTCATTTTTATGTTTAGTTTAAATTAATATTTTTTTAACTTTTGTTACAGTGAACTGTTCTATATTCGGGCGTAAGAAGAAACAATCTAAAGACAAGTATTTGGCGAAACACAACGCGGTTTTCGATCAATTGGACGTCGTTACATACGAAGAGGTTGTGAAGCTTCCCTGTGAGTGTTACAATAAATTTAAATAAAGTGCAAATTATGACGTATGTAGATGTAATAGGCGGCACAACTCGTGAGCCGTCGTTGGTCGGATTCATGTCACTTGTGCCGTCTCTTCGCGCGATTTTGTCGTCGAGTGATGTTCGTCGTATATTGGATACGAGGCTGAAGTGTGCGCCAGGCTTGAACATGTGGCTTTTAGGAATATTCTTATTTATCCTAAATAATTTAAAAAAAAAATAAGATAAAAAAGAATGATGTATGCGAATCAACTCTATATGTGTATCTGTGACGCTTTGAAACATAAAACACAAAATCAATTTTGATGAAAATTTGTACTAAATATACAATATACAAAATATACAATATCAAAGGTGGAATGGATAAAGACTAACTCTTATAAGTGTCTGTTCAAGCGTTTCGACCTGTGAAGCGGATGACAGAGATAGATGAAGAAGAAGAAGAGAAACATTGCGCTGACTCGAAATAAAATTGGGAGAAGTGTAGGATGACAATGATGACCGAGTAGGGGGGATGAAAGAGGGGATGTTCCATACTATATTTACATAATATAATTATTATTATCTTGACTTTACAGCTTTCCAGAGGAAAACTATAGTTCTTCTCGGTGCGCACGGTGTTGGTCGGCGGCATATAAAGAACACTCTGATAGCGAGACATCCAGACCAGTACGCGTATCCTATTCCACGTGAGTTTATATATATATATATATATTTCCATACATATATCCGACTAGGGTCCGCCTGCGGTTTCGCCCGCGGTGTAAAAATAGTCTATATGTTATTCTAGACTATCTATCCCTGTACCAAATGTCATTCCTTTCCGTTCAGTAGTTCTTGCGTGAAGAAGCACCTTAGAAAAATCCATACATCCTCGCAAACTTTCACTTTCTATATAATATTAGTAGAATAACGGTTCAAAGGAGGTCGTAAATGGTAATCGTAAGAAAGATATCACCGACGCGTTGCCAACTCATTTATAAAGAATTTAAGGAAGGCTGGCGTAGCAGGTGGGGAAAAAACTATATTTTTATTGAATAATATATTTTTTTTATAATAATTTTGTTGATTAATTATAGCATTTATAATTGAATGTAACAGGCTTTATACAAATATTTAAAATCACATGCTTTAATTATAGACCCTTAATAGATAAAGAAACACATAAAAATTCTTAACTGTGTTAATCGTTGAGGACATCGCTTGTCTGGAAGCAATCCTGAACGAAGTATCAGGTCATGCTTTTCATAAAAATGAATTGTCATCAGAACGAATCACGAATTTAGAACCTCTTTTTTGAAACCGGTAAACAAAATAATTTCACGCCCATTTCCAGTGTTTTATAAATGGTACAGTGATTGACAAAACTTAGTTACATTTAAAAAAATACGTATTTTTAAATTTAAATAAGTATCTGAAATCTCACACACGGTTATCTTAACTCAAACTAAGTTACTATGGTGCTCAGACAACTAATATTTTAAAACCAAAAATACCAATCTTACTCTTAAGAAAAATATTTATTTATAAAAAAGTGTTTAGAAATTGTAAAACCATAGGGAACTAAGCTATATGTACGCAAAATAGATCCGTAGGCTTGTGAGTAAAAATGTATAGTGAAATTCCATAAGATATGAGGGGAAATTCCATAGGAAGATTTAATACTGATGTCAAAGGCATTCTTATGAGGGAGGGCTGTTATTGCAAACTGGATGAATTTATTATTTTAACACAATATTGCTCGTGTACTATTTTGTATAACCGGTAAAATATGGGGCCAGGTTGCTCAGGCTCTGTATATATCTATTTTTTATAATGGTATACTTCCAAGCGAAGGGACACACCCGTATACGCACGGAGACACGTGCAGACACATAGAAACACACTCATACTCATATGACGGCGCTGAATTTCTTTGTTCGTAAGAAATAAGTGGCGTTGGCTAATAATCCAACTTCGTTCTAAATAAGTCGGTAGTTCTAAATAAGCTGGCATACGGTCTACAGTCATTGTGCAGATTGGACGCTGTGTCGCCAGAGAATTCCTTTTATTTAAAGTGATGATTTCAGTGATTCATTGTTAACAATGAAAGCAGGAATATGTATTTGCAATAGTCTAATACGTTGAGAAGAGTTTTGTGGTTAACGGAGTATACTCGCGTGCGTACATATACGTATATGCATGTGTTAGTGTGAAGTAAATATTCTTGTGCATTTTAATAAAAATATAAAATACGTAGTTAAATATTTGTTCTTGCGCCTCATTTCCAGATACCACTCGTCAACCGCGACCCGATGAGGAAAACGGCAGACATTACTACTTCGTATCCCACGATGACATGATGGCAGATATTGCCGCCAATGAATACTTGGAATACGGTAAGAATTAAGACACCTTTCTACCGCACTCAGAATCATTACTAATTACTTAAATTAATTGTGCTTTAGTACAGAAGTTGGTTATAGATTTTGTATAGTACCAATTTATTTTAGTAAGGCTGAAACCCCTCGTAATATTTCTTCCAATTATCTTTCACGTACAGACAGCGATCAGTTATAGATTATTTATATGTTATTGATAATCATTTAAATGATTTATGATTATTATCATGGGTTTACAGGCACCCACGAAGACGCAATGTACGGCACGAAACTGGAGACGATCCGCCGCATTCACTCTGAGCGACGGATCGCGATCTTGGACGTGGAACCGCAGGCGCTCAAGATACTGCGCACGGCGGAGTTCGCGCCGTACGTCGTGTTCATAGCCGCGCCACCACTCAACAACGTCGCTGATGTGAGTTTATATGTCTATGATCCCGTCTGTCCGTCAGGGTCCGTCTGTCCGGCATTCCGTCCGTCCGGCTTTCCGTCCGTCCGGCGTCTGTCCGTCCGGCGTCCATCCGTCCGGCGTCTGTCTGTCCATTACGGACAGACAGACGTAGAACTCACATGCTCATAGAAATAAAAATGGTTACACTTAGTTGTTAGGTTAAGTAATTGGTGAAATCATTTCTGAAAGAATTTTTTATTTCAGGGTATCCTACCTGTAAAGATGGGATGATTTTTTTCTTCTTTACACCATGGTGAAGGATATCTCTGAGCGGAAATTTTAAAGCCATTTATCCTTTAATTTTAGGGTAATGCTTGGGGTTGCCATGAATCCCTGTAAAATTTATATATTTGGTTCTGGAAATCGACTCCTGAATTTAATTGCGGCTTTGCATAATAGTTAAAACAGCGGTAAAAAATTGTAATTATTTTATTGTTAATCAACAATTCTTACATTATATTAAGCATTTATACAATTAAATTGACACTATAATTATATCATCCTTAGTACGACGGCTCGCTGGAAGTGTTGGTGCGCGAATCTGAACAGTTGCGCCGTACGTACGGCCATTGTTTCGACGTGACGATCGTGAACAACGACATCGACGATACTCTCGCTCAGCTCGAGGCGGCGCTCGCGAGGCTGCGCAGCGCACCACAATGGGTGCCTGTCTCCTGGGTATATTAATAGATGGCGTTGGTGGTTGTTGAGTCGCTTTAGAGTTGTTCGGGCGTTGGATAGATGGCGTTAGTGGTTGGTAAGTCTCTTTTGAGTTGTTCGGGCGTTGGATGGAAGGGAGGTGACGTTTTTTGTTTTCTTATTTTTTTTATACGAACAGATATCTATATGTGTCTTTTTTTTCTATACACCACCATTGAATATTACTTATTGTTTTTTTTTTTTAATTGAGGCAACTCAATAGCGCTTGAAAACACTTAAAAAACACGATTTTTTTTAAGTTTGGTGTTTTTTTGTATTTACAGTAAAGGATGTTTCTTTAATTACCATTGTAATAATTGACAAATACTGTTTTAATAACATTTTTTTCGTACGCCATCTCCCGACCCGATATACCCGAGCTGATTGAAGGCAACAGCCATGGCGTGTGAAATAGGCTACTTATTTACAAAAAACTAATAGATTTAAATATATTTCAGTTATTGGACAAAATATATGTCACAGTTAATAATGTTTTAAAAAATACATTTTGTGCAATTAAATCATCTTGGACTTTTTGCGTTTGTAGTAGTGTACGGTCAGCAGATAAAATAAATTCTTTAATAATAAATAAATTCATTTTGAAAAGTGAAGTCACATTTAGTGAAGAAATTACTCTCACATCTACATTTTTATGTTTTTAAAACTTTTTAACCGGTTACTCACAATTAACAAGACAAGTCTCGCCGTGTCCATGATCCAACTGGGTCGAAATATCGGTAAAAATAAATCGTGAGTAAGCCGCCTAATGTCCACGATAATGATAGGTTAAAATAATACACACGAATTGAGTTCCTCCCCCTTTTTTGAAATCGGTAAAAAAATCATAATTTTTTTGTTCTTCTGTTGTATGTATAACACTACTACGGAAGCAAAAGCGTCTTTAACTTGATTTGTCTATAATATTGTCTGCGTTCAATAACAAATTATTTAAAACCATAGTCTATTTCACATAATAAGTAAGTTTTTGGATAAAGCAGCTCGAATTTACAGTAAAATAATATTATAAAATAAAATAAAATACACTGCGAAGTTTTAATTATACAAAATATTACACTGTAATGTTAAATTAAAATACGGTAAATTGAGGGTAGCTGGCAAAATAATGTGGAATTATTGATGAGCGAAAAATAATAAGAGCTGCTTATATACCAATGCTATCTGGAAATGAGACGTTTTGTTAAACACTTTTAGTATATAATAATTAAATAATTATCGCGTTAATTATTACTCTGGCTAAGGGGAGACTACAACGCATAAAATTTAAATTTTCATGACGATTTTGTTATGTAATATATTGTTAACATGTAGTAATTTTAGTTCCAAAGTACATTAATATACAATAATTATACAATTTTGTTAGGAAACAAATTTATTTATTGCGTAGTTAAATAAAAGACAAAATAACTGTTTAATTGTTACTTAATTTGAAATTATAGTATTATAATAATATTGTTTATGATGTTGTGATAGATTTTATTTATTTTGTGTTTATTGATATTTTAATAATATTAACGGGGTTATACTTAAAATAGTAATGAAAAGTCTTTTGATCGCTTGCAATATATTTGGTGCATTGCTCAACACTTATAATGTGCCAAATGACTGCAAAATACTTTGAAACGATTTTCGACACAAATGCACTCAAATTGTTCTCACAATTTTTAGAATGGTGTACATAAATATACATTTGTAGGTAAAAAAAACTAATAATTAATTATAATCTAATTCGTTAGAATATCGTAGCTCAAATATTTACTTCAAAATTTTAAACTAAGACCTATCCTATTATTAGGTACCGATTTTAATATCGTTTTTCTATGTTGACAACGACATTTTTTTTATAGATAAGTTGTATTTGTTTACTAAAAATGTATTTTTTTACTGTTTGTTCATTACTGTTTATTAATTCTTGATCAAGCTATAACTTTACGAAATACTTAGTCATTACTAAATTGTTTTTTTAATTAATTTTAGTGTTCATTATTGAATTTTTTTTTCGCGTTATACATTTGTCGTTGTTTCTGGAAAAACGATGTAATTGAGCAATTAAATTATTACGAATATATAGCAGATTTAGAATTCACAGGGTTGCAAGGATCAGAATAATGTGTAATTTTTCTGTTGCCTTATTTATTGAAGTACTTATTTGTGAGATGATTTAACATGTTTTTTTTCTCCTTCAATGAACCTTCCACAAGACATGTTGTTCAGGTCAAATGTACTCCACATTATCTAACCATAATAATTTTAACTTTCAGGTTATATAAAGATAGTACTAATAAATTATATCCTCTATAAATAAACGTTTATAAGTCCCGAATTTTTAAGAAACTTCATCTCTTAATTCGCACTAAATCAAGTGTATCGTCTATTGACAGCAACTTTTCATTGATGACAAGTTGTCAGGTGTCAAGTCAACTCAATTAGGGTTGAAGTTTATATTGTGGTGACGCTCGTAGGTTGATATTTCCATCAGTTAATTATATTTTTAATCCAGCTTAAGTCACAAATGTATCAACATTTATTTTTTACTATCACTTACTTTCTAACTTGGCTGTATGGCAAAGGGCCAATGCCGTTAAATAAAATGAAAAAAGATGTATCAAAATAATAATAACTGAAGTAAATTACCAAAAACAACACTTTTTGTGGCTAGTTTCTGTTTATAAATGAAACGTTCCTTAATATTATTCTGAAATCTCGACAAGGCGTCTTTCGATTTAACGTACATTTGATTAAAGGTAAAATAGTGATGTTAATTTTGTTAAAATTGAAGAGATTAACTTTAATAATTTAAATGGCAGTTGTGTTAGGGACGCTTGGAATATTAAGATTTGGGTCAATAATATTAAGACCCTAAGGCTGTGTAATAATAAATATCGTATATCGGTATCGATAATACCTAAATTTACTGCAACTTTAAAAATGACTGACGCCTTGTTGATATAGAAATCACTTCCAAATTAAATTATAATGCACTAAATACTTTCCTCTGTATAGATTGTATAACCGTATTGTTTTGAAACTTTTGCTATGTATCCATCACTTTTACTACTTCCACTTAAAGTAAAACTAACTATTGTTAAGGATATCTAATATCTAAGGAGAAATCTTACGACTTTTGCTCATATTAGCAATTTGTTGTAAGATCTAGTGAGCGTGAATATGTAATTCAAGTGTGGGTTGCTTTCAGTTGCTTATTCAAAATTACAACGCATATTGCTACTTTTCCTCTTTCCAAAAAGTATCACTATTATTTAAATTTATTTTGTGTCTTATAGCTGTTTTAAATGCATACTACACTTGAAAACATAAATGGATTGGATTTGTCGGTGATGTCAGAAATTGTTTCTAAAATATTTCGATCTTATAAGACACTATCATTAGTGATACTTCTTTTCGTTAAAGGTATTTTCTAAGGTGTTCTAAGTATACAATCGTGTAAAATATCGGGCATGTGCGGTGTCCCCGTATCATTATATTAATTTCATCTTGGCTGGTGTCTATAACCTATCTGTGCTTCACTAACGATAAAAGATTGTAATTGCATTTTTTTAGTAAAGAATCGAGCGTTCGTTTACTATAAGTAAGGTAAAATGAATATTACTATAATTGGATGTCACTTAATATAGGTTATAGAAACCAGCTGTAATAAAACCTTTTACTCCGTATTTAATCTTCTTGGAAAATCCCTTAATATATTCGTAAGACCATCGATAGTGAATGTAGGTAGATATTAATCATAAAATTAAGAAATTTATCGATAGACGATGTGTTTTGGCGCGCGAGTAGCACTGGCCAGTGTTCGTTCGTTTTATAGTTTTTATTGATGTTGCTACAGTTAAAAAAATATGTTATTTAATCAAATATATTTATGTATATGCAAAAAAATATAATTTGTTACTAAATCGTAGTATTGATTATTTTGGGCTCGGTCCTAACAAAGAATTTAATGCGTGTTACTTTTTTTTAGAAAAAAATAATATTCAAATATTACTTACAGAAAATGTATTCATAGTTGGTCATTTTATCCGCTTATGAAGGTTTTTTGCATAATACATTTTGTCTATGATTCTTTTTAACTGAATCAATGCATAGTACGGCAAAGCTTGTACTTTTTATTTTAATTTATTAGAATGAGTGGGAAAGCTACATTTTTAACGTCGTTAGAACTATCATACTTTTAGATATTGTTGATTTTATCTGTCTTAGACGAACCCGATTAGAATAAGTAATGATTTTATATGTTAGTGCTGCTCTTGAACGGTGTGTGAGAGTCTATCTTATACATATTAATGTAATTATTAATAGTATAATTAACTCAAAAGTATTTTCAATATTTTGAACATCAAGTAAATTTTAATCTTAGCCCTAAACATTCCATTCCCGTCTTTTTTTAACATTATTTAATTAATATTGTTTTTTTTTTCGTTATTATAATTTTTAGTGACTAGTAGAAATGTTATATTTTTGTGTGCATATACAATGTTTAAACACGAGGCGCTAGTACTTTGAAAATAAATTAGGACACGCACGTTTTTAAATATATACAGATATTGATATTCCCAATATTGATATTCTAAAAATTGTTGTCACCAATAATATTGCTAAAGCGCTTAAAAATGTTTAATCACTGTGACTGCACCCTTATGTATTAGAAAAATGCCGTTTAATTTTTGTGTAATAAATGTAAAAAAGGTAAATAATAAGAAAGAAAGAATCGAATTTCTTCTCTTACCTTACTTTTTCTATCATCGTAATCATTATGAACCATGAACCAAGTTGTAAGCTCATTCTAATAATTTTATTAGATGATTAGGAAACGAAATGTACTTCACAAATAAATATATCTGGAATCTAAATCAATCATGAGATAATAGTTACCTATTAATTTTAAAAATAATTATAGGGTACTGTCTATCTAAATTTAAATTTTTTGAGTTTTGTACGAATTGAAATGAGTTCAATATAATAATATAAATTATTATAATTTTACCAGTAAAGATCTTTACTTTGAATCTCAGATGTACATGTAGTTTGAGATGGCAACACATTAGAAGATTGTGTTTCTCAAACAGATCATTACATATTTGCACCTTTAAAAAATTTAATGTACACAATTTTTTGCACTGTTCTGAAACTAAATTATCAAAATAAAGTATAACAATAAATTATACAATACAATTTATTTTGCACACTATAAAAATATTATTGTATAAACACAAGAATTATTATGAAAGTATGGAAACCGATTTCCAGGCAGTAACATATTTTAAATACCGTCATTTATCGAAACTATAAAATAAATGGTTGCCTATGGAACCCAATGTATCCAAATACAGAAATTGTTTGTATTATAATCGTTTTAAATTTTTAAGTACCTTCATAATTATATTGTGATAATCATTTCAATTCGAATAAACAAGTGGTATAAATGATTGTGTACTCGATCAGTGAGAACGGGCCGTCAGTATATACTGACGGGCAGACCTTTCAATAGCTAACGATGACTGATGTAAAATCTTGTAATAACTGTTAAAAATTAAATAAATCGCACAAAATAACGACGCTGTTTTATTCAAAATATTTAGCTGAATGGATATTTGAGTGTTACTGTGGTGTTTTTACAAAATATTTATCACTATAACTACCATAAATACAAGTAGATTGATAGTTATAGGTTTGATCTTTCGAAGGGAAGGTTCTGGGTTCAAATCCTGTGGCGTGAATCTCTGATTTCCAAAGATAATATGTGTGTATCAGAAGTAGATTATCACTTCCTTGGCAGACTTGGCCAGCTTGGTGGACTATGGCCTGTACCCCTTACCCTCACATAGTGAAAGGAGACCCGATCCCAATAGTGGGACAGTTACGGGTTGCAATGATCAATTAATAGAGATGACACATGACTTTGTTGAGTTTTTTTACTCCTCCGTCTGCTTAACTTAATGACTGACTGCAAAGACTAAAGAAGCATTAGTTAAGAAGAGTTAAAAAATTTAGTCAGATTGATAGTTCTTAAGCTGAGATATATCCTATTTTGTTTTATTGTAAACTTAACCTAATTTCGAAATAATATTGTTGATACCGATAATGTCTGATAAATAACTGAGCAAGCCTGAAGCATACTTCACCTCGGTGTTCTAACCTTTCACCTTATCTTGATGGCCAACCCAAGTGTCAAAAGTTTTAGTGCCGCTTGAATGAAGGTCTCTGACTTGGCTTAACGATTACTATCTATCTAATCATAATACCTGGTACTTGTCTCTTACCAAATATTACCAAAAAATTACCGCTCTAGGTTTTTTTAAGTAGACCACTGATATAAGTCAAAATAATAAATCGATTTGGATACTCTATGTTCCTTATTAACTCTCTACTTAGTCTGTAGATTACAATCCATGAAAATGACATACTGACACTGACTCTTGACAACAGTGGAATCCAACAAATATAAGTGCTGTAAGTGAAAACAAAGCTATAATAACATTTTCATGTTTTTATGAATATTTCTCATTAAATTCATCAAAATGAATTGAAATAATTTGTTAAATCAGAACTAGAGGATTGTTTGCTCATAATGGCTCAACGGGAACGTCGTTCAAATGCCGGGAATCGTATGGCAAAGTTGTTGGATGAAGAGGAGGAAGATGATTTTTATAAAACAACTTACGGAGGATTTGAAGAAACAGCCGAAGACAAAGAATATGTGTAAGTGCATATACTAGGATATCCTACTAATATCATATAAGTAGCATGCGAAAGCTCGTCAGGATGGGTGGATGAATGGTTGTTGGATGGATGATTGTTACCGTTTCATGCAAAGATTGCCGATTGAATCTGAATAAAATTTGCAATAATACATAGGCTACTTTTATCAACACACTACTGGAGCGAAACTGCGAATGGCCCTTATACAATTTTCTGGAATTATAGATGTGCTGAAATAGGTATCTTTTTGCATATTAACATGCAATACTATGCAAAGTGATCCAAATAAAAAACATCATATACAATACATAAATTAAATAGACCAAAAGTTTGCCAAGAAAAGCCTCATCCTTTATTCCCGTACAAATCACTTAAAGGAGTCATTTATAAGAAATTTTAACACTTCATATTCTATTTTCAAATAATTTAATTTAAGGATTTCGTGAAGATTTTGAACTATAATACTGAATTGAAATATTGTTGAAACATATTGTTAAAAAAATTACAGGCAAGAAAAAGAAACGGATGATGTAGTAGATTCTGATTTTGATATTGATGAAAATGATGAGCCAGTTTCGGATCAGGAAGGTGATGAAAAAAAAGAAAAGAGAAAAGTTAGCGCAAAGGCATACAAGGTAAACTAATATTTAATAATAGTTAACGGTAGGCAGGATTGAAAGGGATGGATGTCAAACATTTGTACTAAATCACTAATAAATTCATGAACCCTTCTGTGATGCAGAGGGCACATGAAGCTTCCTTTTGCGGTTATCCTCAGATGGCAGTTCAAGTCTAGTCTTGAGGTTTTTGCCTGAATAAAAACTGCTGTCAGAAACTGCTAAACTGTTTTAGCTACTAATCTCTTAACCCACATATATTGGGGCTTCATGGGGAAGTATGCTTTAATCCTCCTCAGTGACAAGGACTAGTTGGTTTTTGCTGCTCTACCAACTTTAAACATTAGCAATCGTAATCTCAAAGCAATACCACATACATTACAGGACCCAAACCGGAAAAAGAAATCAGCAGGCGAAAAGGTAAAAAAAGTCATAGTTAAAAAGCCCAAAGAGAAGAAACCGCCTAAAGATGAAAGCAGTGAGAAAGCAGACAAATTTCTACCGAACACTTCATTGGGTAAGTGGTATTTATGGCAATTTACTTAGTTCTATTAGAAGCTAATAATAGGGCTATTATTGTCGATTTTAAATAATGGGCAAAGTTAAGCAATGGTGGGTGTGACCATGAGAGCTTCCGTGCTTTAGAAGACACATAAAACAGTCTGTGCTGATTGTTATTGTTAGATAACATTTATTAAGCAATATAGACCTTTGGCTGGCTTAAAAACTTTGACAGTTTGGCCATTAGGCTTGAGGCTTCCTTAGTCACATGCGAGATACCTGTGCTCTCTATTGAGGTATAAGGGTGATTTTGTTTTTAATTGTTTAAGATAAGACTGGCCTGTTGCTTTTGTAGTTAGCAAACCTAACTTCTAAGCTTGAAGTTATGGATTTGAGAGCAAAGTTATCTGAACAGAAATGTTTGATATGTCTCTATGTGTAATAAATATATGTATATAAGTATGCATTTAAAGGTATATATTGTTTATCAGTAGTCTGATCTCCATAGCACAAGTTAATGCTTAGTTTCGGATCAGATGGCTGTGTGAGAGTTGCCTTGAGTTATTTATTATTATTTAATTTATTTATATTTTAAAAATAGTTACGTTTTTTATAATAAAAAATACAATTTGTGTACCTATTATAAATATTTCAGAAAGGAAATCAATCAGACAAAGCACAGCAGTAAAATCAGCTGAAACTATGGAACGGATCAAAATAAGATCAGAGTTGAAAAAGAAAAAACCTAAGAAGGTAGAAGAAAAAGTATTGACTCAGGAGGAATTGCTCGAGGAAGCTCTCATCACTGAAAAGGAAAATCTCAAGAGCTTAGGTAAATTATATTTGTAATAATCATAATTCCTACTAAAATTACCTCCTTCCATCTAGTGGAATTAATGTTAAGCATTAACTTATTCTACATAAAGAAATGTTATCATTTGCTTTGGATAAGGAAAATATGAGGAAATGTAGACTCCTGAGAGTTTTCTATGAAATTCTTGAAGGCATATGAAGTCTACAAATCCGCAGTTGGACAGCGTGGTGGACTATGGGCTAAACCACATTGATAAAATAAAAAGTAACTATGTGTTTTTTATCTTAAATATGTTATTACTTGACTACAATTTCTGTTGATGTTGGAATCACCATTTTAACAAAATATTTCTTACGTTTTCAGAGAGGTTTGAACAAAGCGAGTTGGAAAGGAAAAAGATTAGACCTATAAAAAAAGTGATCACTGGACCAGTTATAAGGTAATATTATTTATATTAAATTAAAATAGTTTCGTCAAGTATGACAGAAAAGTGTAAAGTACTGGTTGGCAATTTTTCTTTATATGTGGGCTACATATATTATAAGGAAATTGGTACGGGCCACATCACGTTTAATAGTTGGGAATTGTGACAACAAGTTGCATCGTGTAATTGGGATTTGTGTGGGCCACATTGCAATGTCATCACTCAGTGTCAGGTCTCAGGCCGTGGGTTGCCGACCCCTGGTGGAAAAGAAAGTTCATTAATCCTTTTTTTAGAAATTTAAAGTTATGAAATCGGTATAACATGTTTTTAGAAGTTACTATTTTCATTTCAATATTAGCCAGCTGTTAAATGAATAAGGAAGCTACTGATTTTCATAGAGATCCAGTTTAATCTAATAACTTTTACTGCTATGAAAATTCTATCGAATAATGGCCTATTGCTGAGCAAGGGGTTCTTTTCCAATTAGGGCCAATGACTAACTCGAGTGTCAAGCTTTTAGGCCACTGACTCCAAAATGGCTTGACTGACTTTCTACTAAAGGTCATCCATCTACTTACCTCCGCGCCTTTACTCTGATATATTAGACCTACAGCTTACAATCTCCCCGATTTCGAGATCAAGTACCTGTCATATAAACAAGCAATATTTTATTTGTCTTTGACTTTCCAGATATCATTCATTCGCCGTCCCTCTCATATCGGAGGTGACAGAAGAGGACAAACCTATTATCACACCGCTGGGTGATATGAGCTTTAGTGACATGGTGAAGAGTGAAGAAGGTGAGTTTTGTTTTCAGAATATTTATTTATTTTTTCATATTTATGTCACCTCTTATTAGATAAATCAAAGGGCATTGTCCATGGTTGTGGAAAAAGATGGTGGTAGATGTTTTACTGTTATTAAATATCTAATTAAAGATTTATATAAATATATTAAAATGATAAATAAATATCGCATATGCACCTATGTGAATCTTAAATATATACAGAATCACAAACTTATTATAGTGCACAATATACTAGAAATTATAAAAATTATACAACTGCATTTAAGAAATTTATAGTGATTTATATGTATAACAATTAATATATTCCATTAAATTTTGATCCTTACATAAGACTAGCTTCCGCCCGCGACTCCGTTCGCGTGGAA